>MU150281.1:0-41228 GCA_015584075.1 Collybia nuda
GCGGATACCAATCCCAACCATAGTCCAGCAGGACTGTGGCGCCGATGATCCCTGGAGAAACATCACTGCCAGCTGAATAATACCAATAAAAATAAATGATGGTGGTTAAGTTTTGATGGACAGATGAGGATGTCCGAGGACGTACACAGTAGTATTGTAGATCGAATAATGTGGGTGCTGTTAAGAGTGACTTCTTCACCGTCTGCACCTGGTCGAACCATTTCCACCCACAAGAGTGGTAGGAATCAACACCGTCGAGGAGGATACGCGGGTCGTCGGAGTACCGCGAAGCAACGGCGCACACGAGGAGGACAGTTGCTCCAAACATGTCATTTTTGAGATGTAGCCCTTCCGCTATTGAATTTTCGAAGGTGGGCCTGTGGAGGAGGGGTATGTAGAGGTTGGAGTGCTTGAAGTAGAGTTCTATGAGTGCCTTTAGGAGGTCTTCTTCTGGGAATTTATAAACTGGTCTGTCTACGAAGTGTGTGCGTCCTTCCCACTGTAAAACAGCGTAGTCTTGTAAGAATACGAGAAACACTCAAAATTACATGCACATACCGACCGTACTGTCCAAAACTCTGGTCTCTTGTTGCCTAGCACCGGCCGCCTGAGGTCGGGCTGGTCCGATCCAATATACTCATTCTTCAACTCAATCGCGGTCTGCACGAACATCGCCCCGCTCGACTTCCCAAAAAACCTCATATCCAGGTCCAGTTTCGGGTCCAGCGACATGCGTTTCAGGTTATCTGAAAGCGAGATGTGTGCAAAATCGTCGTCGGGGAAGTTGTCCGTATTCGGGACGGGACTGCCGACGCGCCGGATGATGGAGGTAGCGAGTTCTTGTGGAGTGGGAGGCTGCATTGTGCCGGTTGTGAGAGGAAGGGGGGAGTGGGAGTGGGAGGTGCCATTGGAGGGCTTCCGAGAGCGTACCATCTTGTCGGTGATCCATTTGTCGTTGTCGAGGTTGGCGTGGAGGTCTTTGAGGAAGTCCTCGTCGGGACATATCTGGGAAGAGATGAGGTGAGAATCGTGCGGGGAAAAGGGGGACATACTTTTCGTAGTAGTTTCTCAAGTTTCTCTAATCGTATCTCTAGGCTCTCCACATATCTGTCCTTGCGCTTCAGCATTCTACGTCCGTCCCGCCAAAACTCACACTACTCACCCTTTAGGGGGCCCCCTCTTCTAAAAGCGTATGGAAGGATGATATCAGTAACATAGTAAGCAGTGTAATTCCCAATGATGTCGGGAGCTCACTTTCGCCGCCTCCACATACGTACAATCGAAACTATACGCAATACAATTACTACATCGATTGCCCGGCATTTGGACGCCATCGCCTGGGCCAGAATAGGGATGAGCTAGAGGTGGGGAATAGCATAGGCTAATCATACTCACATCGAACTAGTTGTACCGAGAGACGAGCGTTAGCTCCGATCAGTATTTAACAGCAGTAACAACCACCTACTTTTCTTGCGTCGGCAGATATCACAGGCCCGCTGGATTCTCCGTTTCTTGGACCCCTGTTGACCGTCGCCATCGTAGTCTTCTTCGTTGGATGACATTGGAAGATTGTGAAGAAGCCGAACGAGAAAAAAAAAAAAAGCAAAGATTTGCGAAAAAAATCAGTGACGAACTTTGAGGTAATAAATAAATGACATGATAATTCCGTTCCTGGGCTTCGAGGAATGAGATCACACGCCGCCGGGGTCCGCGTAATCAAAACGGCACAAACAAATCTCACACTGCCACTCGCAACCCTATATGCCAATACCCATTTTTAAATGATAAATGATAAATGATCTTCTTCCTCCAACCAAGTCCATACGATGCGTAGTTTCAGCGCGCAATCTTACTGATTTATTCACAGCGACATTCGCAGGCCAAACTGCGGCCCTCTCTCTATTTTCCCTCACAGTTCAATCTCGTGACGCCACGTTGCTTCGAGGAGCTGCGCCGGGTCGAACTCGCAAATACTATTGACCGTGTCTATTCCAGGGTCCCCCCCCTCAATGCATTGATTCTTGGAACAAACGACAGCGTTTCAGAATCAGAACCAAGTGTTTACGTATAGAGTTTTGATTAGCGTCGTCAGCCACGGTGCGAATATCGCAACCTGGCAGGAACCGCGGTCGCGGAGACCACCGCTCGAGTCAGACTGCGGTCCCAGCCTTCCCCAAATCCCAAGGAAAAAGGTTCTTTTTGTCGTCACACTGCGGATCCGCCGCTCGAGTTGACTCACGTCCTTGTCAGGAGGGAGGGACGGATCCTTCTCTCGCGGAAACAACTGCTCGAGTCAGACTGCCCTAAATTCTCAGGAAAAGGCTAAAGCATCCTTTTGGTCGCGACATTGCGGATCCGCGGTTTTTTTTTTTGTATGACTCACGTCCTTGTCAGGAGGGAGGGATAGATCTATCTTCTCTCGGGCAGACACGTTGACGCTTGCACTAGTATCGGTGCCAGTGTCGTACCATTCATGTGTTAAATAAATATAGTTAGCCCCAAATCGTGTCACCAGTCAACCCCTTGGCTAGTCGAGCGCTCTTAAACGCATGGTCATTTGCAAATCTGCGGCTGGTGTTCTCAGTGGTCGAACACTGCTTATGGGCCCTGTAACGATTATTTTCGTTTTGGGCACTTTGATGACTCCGTTCGCCTATTTAAAAAAATCATGGCTTGTTGCATGTCAACCAGAAAGATCCTCGATTCAGAACAATGAATGCAAATCGTGTCACCAGTCAGCCCCCTTTGCTAGTAGGTGACATCCTTAATATCTGTCTTTGTGTAAAAATCTGTAACCGGAACTATAGGGGGCAAGTGCTCAAAAAATCAGCCACATCAACTCCAGATTAGAGTCTAGCTAACCACTGTATAATTCTCATTTCTAATTAGAAGTAGTGGATGGTGAGATTTACTGTCCAGACAGACAACTGCGACTTTTCATAGTTTCAAGTCCTTGGACTGCCTGGATGTGAGGTACAGTAATCTAATTAGTTTTGAGAGGGAAAAGGATACCGCAATCAACATTAAATGGATACTGGACAGATACACTCAATTACCAGTTCCGATTTTCTCCAACTTTATACTAGTTGCGAAAGCAGTTTTGGAATTTGTCGGTCTTTTCTCATAGATAATCAAATTAAACTAGGGACCCCGTACACCGTTAGCTAGACTAGTTAACTCAGGTGCTTACCCCATGGTAAGAGCTAAGATTAACATGATGGTCGGTGCTGCGATAGAAGCGACATCAAGGCAATACGCCGCACATACACACATGTATATGATTGGCAATGAGTTGCCATGTCATAATCAATAGCACCTTCGGTGTCATGGGATCCAGCAGCCAGCGCTCATACATACCACGCAACACAGCCGAATTTCAAAAATCGATCGACACCTTCCGATAATCGATATCAACGCCACGATGGGTATCAATCCATAAATCTGGGGTTCAAGTTGGATTCAATTTTATATATCATCCATATTCATTGATCATAAGGCATTCCCTTCAGCTACGAGTAAGTAAAAGACAAAAGGTTGATTATATGTACTAGCAACGGACGAGAACTGGTGAACTGGTGCTATGCAGGAGAGGTAAGAAGCGAGGTCATGAAGTGGTTGTCGGTTGGAGTATGCAGTGCGATAATTGATGTTGGGTAGATGATGATACAAAGTACGGCAGAGACTGCGAAGGACCAGAATTGAGAAGAGAAGGAAAGAGAAAAAAGCATGGAAAGCAATTGAGAGTACCCGACAAGATTAAACTAAGTAAGGCAGAGGGGGGGGAGCCAGCCAGTTGACAGGATTCCAGAGAATGCAAGGACTAGAATGGATGGAGGGAGAGGGTTGAGATATTAAGAATGGTAGCACAATTAAGGTATCAATGGGAAGCGAGGAGAAGGATAAGAAAAGAAAAGACAAAAAAAAAGAAGCCAAATATACAGCTGAATGAACCCAGAATAACACAGAAGGCGAGTAAATGGAAATTGAGCGTACGCAGACAGAAAGAGATCCATGAACATGATGACGTGCTGAGATGTTGCGTTGCATTAGTGTGTCACTTTGACACTAGAGGCGCACGACGAAGAGACGCAGGGGAGGGCGACCTACCACCCCGCATAGTGGTAATCGTCGGCCGCCCAGCTACGATTCCGCAGCAACCCCTTCCGCTTCCTCTCCTCCTTTTCTTGTTCCCCAATTTGCGCTCCCCCACTCCCCCTCCTCTCCCTGTCCGTACCATTAGCCACGCCCCCACCCCCCGGCGCACCCGGCCCGGCCTTCTTCGCGGTCAACTGTACCATGCTCGGCGTCGTCGTCAACGGCCTCACCGCGCCCCCATTCAACAGTCCGCCTCGTCCCGTGCCAGTGCTCGCAGGCCGCTTGGGACCCGTCAGCTGGAACTTGCTGACCTGACGCTCCCATAACAGGTTCCTCCGCAAACTCTCCGACATCTCCGTCTGCAGCATCAACCGACGGGTGGTGCGGGGCGTCGAGGGCGCTGCAGGTGGTGGGAGGTTGTACGGGTGTCCGACAGGTATTGGGGCTGGGTTGCGCTGTTGCTGCTGTTGGTGCTGTTGATGCCTCGACGAGCCCGACGGAGACGTGGTTGCTCTCGACATCGCCTGCGCCTTGACCTCCGGCTCACGAACCCATGCAGGGACAGGATCATCCTCGTCCTTATCCTGCGCCCTCTGCTCCTGATTCGCATGCCCCCACCGCTTCGCCAGTGCCCTTAGCTTCTCCTGTGCCACACTCTTCGGCACCAAAATACTATCCCCCGGTCCTACCTCGCTCTCACTATCGCTATCGTCCATTACCTGCTCGGGTGGGGGCCCCTTGGGGCGGTACCCACCCCCACTTCCCCCGGATGCCCCGTTCATCAGCCCCGATCCCGGCCCACCAACGTTACCGTTGAGTTCTCCCCCGGGGACCACGCTCCCGACTTGTACCTGTGATGCTACTGGCCCCGCCGCTGCGCTCTTGCTGGTCTTCATCCCAGGTGGAGGTGCTGCTCTCCTTTCGCTATACGGCCTCGCAGACGCCCCCCGTGCCATCGCCGGTGCCGCCACTCTCTGCTCCGCCACACCCACACCCGCACCTGAACCTATGGCTGAGCCTGCACCCGCGCTCGTGGTCTTGCTCCCACCCGTCCGAAAATCACCCGAGCTGAATCCGCGGCGATAAGGGTGGTTCGGGGGGAAGATCTCTGGATCGGGGTTCATGAGCTGAGATAACAGTCCGACACTGTGTGTGCGTTTCCCATACAGCTGTTCAGCACTGGGGACCTGTTTCTTCGCAAACATCTCGCGCTGGCGCTGGGCCTCGAGGGCAGCTTGTTCCACTACGTGAGCTGCGCGCGCGGCTTGGACCTGGCGCTGCTGTTGTGCTCGGGAGAGGTGTGTTGGGTGAGCGTGTGGTTGGTGGGGGTGGGGATAGGGGTGTGGGTGCGGGTGGGCTGTGGGATGAAGGAGACCGTGGGTGCTGCGGGTGCGTCCGATGGCGGGTGGATTGCCGTTGGGTTGGGGCGCAGGCGCTGGAGCCTTCGCAGGGGGTTGCTGAGGCTGCTGTGCACCTGCACCACGGCGGATGACGACCTCGACATCATCTGTGCTAATTTCTTCGCTTGACCACTCGCCGTTATCCTCTCCGTCCACACCGTCACCATTCACAGGGGCCCGTTGATCGGAGTCCCCTAAAGAACTGTCAGTCTCGGTTTCATAGTCGGATTCGCTTGTGGCGAGAACGATAGTCGTACGACGCTGGGTTGGTGGGAAAACGGTTGACGGGTCCGGAAGAGGGAGTTGTGATGATATGGGCGGTGGTGGTTGCTGCTGCTGTGCTTTTGACGGGGCAGGCCGCCTATGAGGAGGCTGCACCTGCTGCGGCTGCTTTGGGTGCTCCGGGATGTCCTTCATCTTGTCCGCCGCCGGTTTGGTGGGAGATATCGACGACCCCGAGCCTGCACTCTTCGACCCAAGTGCACTTCCCTCGTCAGAATGTGAGCCAATATTAAACGTCGGGCGCTTCTCTTTCTTCCCATTTTCCATGCTCTCCCTCCTTGCAATTGCACCCTTCTGCCCAGACCCGCTCCGTCTTATTGCACCTAAAACCCGCTTCCCTCCGCCGACCCCCACTCCTTTCCGGGCAGTTGTCATCATGAGCGCCGCTCCTACCGGACCTCCACCGTCACGACTCCTACTCCTACTCGAACTCTTGCTTTTGCTCCTTTGAGTCGCACCCGCAACGACTGGCCGTCCTGCGCTGGTACTCCTCCCTGCGCTGCTGGTGCTGCTAATCCGCCGAATTTGCGCTGGCCCCTCTCTCGCCGACGGAAGCTCAAGCTCCCCTTTCCTTGGCGACAACTGCGGACCTAACGTGGGTGAAAGGGCACTACTCGAACCTCCGCTGCTACTCCTCGCATGGCCAGCCCCTTTTCTTGGCGGGGATATCCTTGCGCTCGTTACCAGAATGTCGGCCGTGGTTGCAGGTAGGGGTGGTGTCAGGGAACGCTGCGATACAACTGGGACATCGACAGTAGATGACGGCGCAGCTGAGACCTTGGACACGATAGAGGACGACGACGAAACTGCAGTTCGGGCCGAGCTAGACCCCGAATCTCCGGATGAGGACCCCGATGAGGGCAGTGGATCGGTGCCAAAAGCAGGTGCCGGCAGGGGGAGGGGCAGGAGGGTATCCGAATACCGCCTCTCACCTCCGAGGATGGGTGTCGCGGGGGGTGTGGGGTGAGGCGTGGGCCCTGGTGTCGGGTTGACGACGACAACACGCGGGGGTGGCGGCGGCGTTGATGGGGTATCAATGGTGACGACATGAACGGTGGGAATGTAGGCCGTGGTTGCGGTGGAGCTCGGTGTGGGCTCATCCTGTTCGGCCGCGGGGGTGGGTAGGGATACAGGTACGAGGGTGTGTTCTTCATGCGATTCGGGTGTTGGGAGGTGGCATAAGGTGGGTCGTGGGGCATGTGAAGAGGGGATTGGGTTGGGGTTAGGAATGGGGTGTGGAGGGAGCGTGGGGGGTAGAGGGTTAGGTAACATGTCGACGATGATCTGACCAACAAAGCTGTTTCTTCTCTGGGTAAGTGGAAGTGCGGGATACGTTCGAGGAGCAGGTGTTGAGGAGGATACTGTGGGGTGCGATGTTAGTGATCATGAAAGAGATTATATGAGGAATGTGACGGAGGTAAAATGACTTGAAAGATTCGAGCGATATATTCAGGAACGGGTAGAAGATCGAATTAAAGAACGGTTAAAAGCGGGGATGAATGGTCACATAACAAATTATGGGGTACTTACTTGGGGTCCGGTCCATCGTCTGCGGTGATGGCTGGGATTCTACCAATGAAAGAGTGAATGGGGCGTTGGCAACCAGGCTAGCATCCTTCTCATTGAAGATTTCGACAAATTGCAGGTGATGGTCTTTCTCGTTGAGGCTGGACCGTAATGTGGTGGCGGCCATCTCGCGATACCACAATCTCCAAGATATATTTTCCAGCCTGCGTCCGTCCTGTAATGACTCCTTGCACTTCGTGAAGACTGAAAGACGTTCAGCTTTGACACCTAAAAAACCAAACAAATGTGACTCACGCGTCCACAGGCTTGACAGAGCCTCTCCACCCTGCAGCTCCCTCACTGCGTCTGCGGCCACAGAAAGGACTGGGGTCGGGAACTCGAATGAAGGTGACATGTCGGTCGAAAGTGTGGTTTACACAAAGCCCGCAGGGGATTTACGGCGTTTGGGTGACAAGGGGGCACACAAGGCGATCCGGGGCAGTGGGTGCGGTGTGTCCGAGGCCAGGATCAATATGTAAACAGCCAAGCGTATTACGCTGGCTCTCGCGGCCCTATGTTTGCTTTTCAGGAGAATACAACGGCTTTATCGTCCCCTTCGACGACGACCTTTACTCGGGGTGGTGGTAATAAACAGATTTGCGAAGTCAGGTTATTGAGTTTGCGAAAAGCCTTGGAAAAAATTCCACCAAAATAATCCGATCCTCTTGTTGAATATCCGGCCCGGCCTCTCCGAGCCAATCACCTGCCCAATATGAAATCACGTGTAGAATCACGTTGCCACGGCATTTGCTGAGAAAGCGTAATTCCCACCGAAAATAGAGCTTACGTAAGAACATCCGCTATCATCTGACCTCCGGTTCGCGTTTCAGCCCATCCTTCTCGCATCAACTGACTTGCCTCATGTATGTTCCCCATTCATTTAAATCGATGCGGATTTGCCATATCGATTGCCAGCTCAAGGAGGCTCGCATAGGGGCCCTACTCGCACCTTTCAAGCTCACAAGATCCCCAAAATTAAATCTTAAACGGATGCAGTGGTCACAAGGTCAGCACTAAGAATACATTGTGGTATTTTTGACACAGACAAATCGCAAAAGGACAAGGTTGTTTGTGTCCGAACAAGAGCCTCATGTAAGGCAGAAAAAAAGAAGAACTCAACCGGATATAGTATTACGCCGGGAGCGCCTATACACATTTCCCCAGGTTGTGTCGCCGTCGTGTCAAATTTTCGGCGCCGGGGTATAAGAAACCATAAAACATCATTTAAATAAGGGCGGTCTTTCAAGCCGATCATGTCAGATCGTGTCCTACCGCTGTCTAACGCTCCTCACTGTGTGAGCCTATGAGTAACACAATGTCGTTATACAGTGTTGACCGCGGTGCCTTGACACGTCGATGCGTTCAGATCGTGTGTCCGAACCCATGCTTCCCTCAAACCCCAAGAAAGCAAATTTGTCGGCTCTATACATGTGCGAAAGGCTGGGTACCAACTCGAAACTTGGCAATACAATCGAATCGATCTATTTCATCATCGTGGTAGCGGGCGGGTCTTTATAAAGCGCAGCCTCATTGGGCGGATGATCCGCCGAGGTTGTCGTCCTGGATGCCTTGTCGACAAGTTGTGGGGTCATTGGGGTGGGTCGGTCACCCACTCTGGGTCCGTCACCGTCCTGCAAGCAGGGCCCCCAGAGTTCAGATATCACAATCCCGCGGCCCTTTAAGCATGCTAACGCTATGTCACCCTTAATTCAATAACTCCTCGATGATTTCTACATTGGGGTTAGCTGATACAACGGACCTTGGCTCAGCAAGCGCACCGCCCCCGGAAAACATCCGATGTCCAATAAGATCACAAACCTATGTTTCCTGTGTTCCCATTCCCGCCTATGTACCTGGTACCTACAAACGCCCTTAAATATTTCCCTCGGTGCCACAAGGTTTTTCCCCCCAACGGGAACTCGGAACGGCGAGTCTAACACCTGACTCGAGTTTGCGGATCCCGGACACAGTCCCAGCCTCAGACATACGCCATCCTCCACACGTCCCGAGAAACATTTTAGTTCACAAGCATGTCCCCGGAAAACTACCGAAGTTCACAAACCAAGAAAGGGCTTCCGCTTTTCCGTTGGGCATCAGCGTCCCGCGCGAATCAAGGCATGACCTTTCATGCTATAGCCACCGGGATTCGGAACGATGGCGGTATGTGAGATAAACGCCCCAATTTTGTGTCAGAAGAAGACTCGGATGTGCTGCGTTGCCTTGTCATAAACGTACACGTATTGGACACGCAGGGTCGTAAGCGTGTACGGGTGCAACTTGGCTTTAATTCGGGGTGGCCTCGCGTTAGGCTAACAGACATTATCTGTCACGTTACGGCTTTGGTCTATTGCTCGTCTTCTAATCCGAATATTATGCCTACTTCCGACTCCCGCTTCGGAAGTACGTCAATAACCCTTCACTTCCACTAATAGCGTTTCTTGACTGACATCTAAAGTTGTTTTTGATATTGATGTTTGCATCTTCAAATCATTTGTTCAACATTTATTGCATCTTCCACCCACAAGTTATATCATAAAAACAGTTCGCCCTGAATCCAAGGTCTTTTTGAGGCCATTGATGGCGTTCTCCAAGGCCTGATGATGGGCTTGCACAGCATTCACACCGCGTCGGTATGGAGGCCGAAACCGTTGATCATGGTTTCCATCACTTGCACCCGAGTGTTTCAATGATCCACCATAAAGCCAGTGCATAGCGGGATCAAATCCCCCAAGCTGGTCCTTCCCTCTTCTCATCTGTCATTTTCCACCCGCCCCGCGCCCCTCCTTGAACTCTTCTCAGTTCCCCAGAAGAAAGATGTCCCGCGCAGCCACAACTACTCTTCTTTTCGCCCTCGTTGCCCTCTTGGTCCTCCCTGGACTCGCAGCCCCCCTCCGTTTCCGCCGTGCGGACGCGGATACGCTGAGACCCCGGGACCTTGACCAAGCGGCCCCCACACTCTCCCTCCGACAGATTGGGAAAATCGTTATCGAAGGACGGGCAGGTCCAGGACCAGTAGTACCATCACCAGAACCCACCAAGGTCGTCCGCTCGCCAGAGCCCGAAGTCTCCGTACAGCCTAAAGTAGCGCTCCGCGATGTTGGAAAAGGCCTCCTCAATAAACTTGAGCAACGTGCCGGGTCCGTCCCGCCCCCAGCCGCACGCGCTGTTCCTGATACGGGGAAACCGACCATTTCGCTAAGAGAGCTTGGCTCGAACCTCTTGGATAAGGTTGAACGCCGGGCCGGGTTCGTCCCGCCCCAAGCCCGCCGCGCACCTGCATCTACACCCTCGACACCTACAGTATCGCTCCGTGAGGTCGGTTCGAGTTTCCTCGAGAAGCTTGAACGCCGCGCAGGATATGTCCCTCCCCAAGCCCGCCGCTCACACGTCGATACACCGAAGGTGGCCGAAAAGCCAGCCGCCCGTAGTATAATTGCTGCCGATAAATGGTATGTATTTCATTTCACGACGTTACTGGGTGGTTTCCTAATTAGATTTCAGACCAAACGAACCGTGTCTTTTGGGGTTTGCAATGATGTCGGATTTGGGAATTGGTAAACATCTACCTTGGGGAATGGATGACTTCTCAGTGACACTGCCATCGAGGGAGTTCATTTTACATTAGCTAATGCCTGGTGCTTGGCTTATGGGATAGGAAGGATAACAAAATCAGATGGTTTTTCGAACACGATAAATAACATAAGAATTATCTTTTGAAGCAACTTTTTGCACTGGAAAGCCCAAGTAGAACAGGTAGATTGAACAGAAGTAAATGCGCCAAACAGGGAGCTAATCCATGAATACATAGCCAAGTGGTGTGGTGCCATGAGAACCTACATTCTATACAATAAGGTCTTTCTAGTTTTGATCTCGATTGTCACGTTTGCCTCCCATTTTCTCTGTTTTATAGGGATCCCCGCTATTCCATAAAGTTTAGAGTGACCAGGGATTAGCGATGCCGCTGAAGAATTGCTCGCATCTCTTTAAAATTTCTTCTACAATAGTTTATCCACTGGGGTCCCGACTCACTCGCCGTGTCATTCTTGTATGGGCTGCAAATCCTATCTATCCTATTATTCCCCGTCAGGCTGTTACCTGCAGTTGATTTAGGGTTCGTTTACCAACGGACCGCGTTCAAATTGGGGCCTTGAGCGATTTTTGCTAATTTTTCTCCCACTGAATAAGGAAAAGATGAGACCTTGATTTATAAGGAGGCAGGTACTTTGAAGTTTGAATTCCAGGATATTTACAACCTACAGGAAAAAGAATAAATTTCTGATCACGTAATATACTTACGGGTGTTACCGAGATTACATGGTCGCGTTTTGAATTCATTCCTGCCACGGCCGAAGTCACCACTCTTCCCCCATAACCAGGCCACAACTTTCTCGATTTTCAGGTGCTAATGTATACCGGCATCCAATTCTCTTTCACCATACCACACCCGAAACCGTGGCGTCGCAGGGTTTAGAATCAGGCCCATTATATTTGTTTATCGTCGGACTCTCTGCCAGACCAAAAATCGTACAATGATGCGTCTTGGAGCAACTTCAAATTCCAACGCTCCATCTAGAAAGCTTGCCTCATTGATCAGATAAATCACACACGAATGTAACCCCCACGTGACACGAACCAATAAAAGGAGGAACGTCCGGGCATATAAGACGAATAAAATCCAGCCGATTTACATAATCGAGAGCGTTGGTGCTCAAAACGGAAAAGGCGGCGTCTTGTGTGTATTTTTGCCACATATCTCGAAATTACTGATGATATTGCGACACTCAGAAAACAAAACTCAAATGACAAATTTCGAATCCATATCCAGAAATCAACCCCCTTGACCAATTATTTCAGCCCTTTCGTGGTCTACAATCCTCGCCCAATGATAAAAGTAGCAATAGCAGTCTGCTGTACGTGTGATGAAGGCCACACACCGTGGAGGAGAGAAGAATATAACGTTCTTTGGGAGCTGGAAGCGAACTTTTGTAAGGGACAGGTAAAATAAATACCCTTTTGGCAACTAATGTTGTTTATTTTGTAGCCCACAGATTGAAGGTGGTGAAACGAATATTGGGGGGGGGGATGCAGAGAGGATCCTACAAAAAAATTTCATTTCGGTCAGCCGGGAATGAAGATCGAAAAGCCCCCCCCCCCCCCAACGTATGTCCATATCCATTTATCAAATTGCGGAGTTTATTTCCGTGTCTTTGTCATTCGATGGTTTCCTTCCCTCGTGGCGGCCGTCGTATCCGCTTCCCGCGTTACCCCAAAACGGGCGCTTATCAAGTGACTTTTTTTGGTGATATTCGATTGTGCTTCCATACCCATAGCCTCACCTTCTGAACACGCCTGAATCCGTTCCTTCTCAACAAAGCTTCAAGTTTCAGCTTTGAGACTGTTGCTTGCACGCCCGGGCCAACTGGAGAGGCCCAACGACCAAGCCTAACAGCTCAACATCTACCATATCATTACATTTACCGAACATTATAACTGATTCTGTCTTGTATCTTTCAGAATGCGATACTAAATATAGCCGTCTAATGGGATCTCGCTGATCAGGGATTGGTCCACAGGTGAACCGAGAATGCCAAATAGATCAGCACACATGGGCCGGCTGCTGTCATCCAGAGGCGCTACTATCATTGTGTATGTGCATGGCGGTAATAAAGGAGTGCATGGGATCAGCATGGAGCACTCTTTCATGTTTAGGCCCTGCACGAGGTGGATTTTTTCCGCGGAGAAAACCTACTCAACGTTTTCCTCGAATATCTGTGAAGTTCACTCCCCAATGACCACTTGCCGTCCCAGTCTATCTTTAGTACTGCATCTTTCTTTTGAAACACCTCGGTCCGAGGTTCAGACACTTGTCTACGGCAGGGTGACTGGGGGTCACACTTCTGGTACTTCCAACACACCGTGTATTCACCCATTCAACATGTATGATTGGCTCCGCGTCCTAACTTCATTAGTATTGAGCTATAGGCGCTGAGTCTCAGCGTGCGCATGTCACCGTACTCCCTCGTGAATAGCATGTATTTTGGTACTGCTCATGGCTTTTAAGGCTGCCACCGCCTTTCACAATCCTTCCCGCCACCTCCATGCCTATCTCTAAATTCCGTCGCATACACCTCTACACATTTCGCCTCGTATTGGCGACTTCGATATTTCTGCTTGGTTCTATCGAACCATTTTCCACCAGCCTCCAACGTCTGGGCCCATACAAATGGCTTCAAATAGGACTGTGCTGTGAAATTTTTACCCACCACGTTTGCAGGTCAGCAAGGGATATAGATTTCACTTAGCGTCCTTCTGAATAATCTGACAGTCTTTTTCCTGTAATCGCCCTGCCGAATTTATTTGACCTAATTTTGGTGCTGGGCGAGTTGTCTGGTAAACCTTCTATATTCTTCGATGGTGATCGTGACTGAGCTTTACATGTCGAATTTAGTTTGGTTTATTCTGTTGGGAAAGTTCCACCGAGCATTTGCGTTTGATCCATGGGCCCCTCAAAGCTACTCCATTTATCTTTTATCGATGTATATTCAAATTGTGGACCTATTTATATTGCTGGGCTGCAGGGTTTACCGTTTAGCAGGCCGTGAGAGGCGTGACCTCTTTGCCCAATACGAGTTTGGCATGCCTTGGAGTTTAGTTTTGTTTGGGGAAGCCCTTTTCAGAAAACGCTATCCGTGAGTGAGGCAGGTTTTTGTTCGAAACTTTTTTTGATCGTTAACGTTTGGTGACACTTAGGAATGAGCCGTGCGTCACCAGAGGAATTCGGGCCGTGATCGCATATGTGTTTATTTGCGGGCTCATCGTTTATTCGCTGTTTGTACTCGTCGTGGGGCCTGTTCAAGAAACAGCTTTTCCACCAGTCAAAACGTTTCGTGGTTCACGTCTGCTGGACCCCCAATTCAAGAAATTGCACCACTTCTGGAGGGTATTTACAGTAAGTAACACTCGAGTTATATAGATTTACTATTCAATGATCAAATATCTTAGCTTTTGGATTCCCACACCGTCCAAGAGTTGAATATCACTGGCGCTGATTTACAATCGTCAATCAATGTGACAGTTTTCTGGGACGATAATGAAGGTGAATAACATATTTGATTCTATAAAAGTAATTGGATCAGAACTTTATATGATCTAGGCCAAACACAATCAACATGTGCACCTGAATCACAAATGCTTAAGCACATTGACAGCAACGACCTTTTAAGCATGCGGACAGACCCTCTTGATTTTATCAAATTTAATTGCCCAGAACGATACCAGTTGCCTACTGGCAACTCGACAGGTATGTAAACTTTTTTACTCCGCGTTACGACTCATAGTAACGGTCAACTAAGATAATGATCGTATCAGATTTTATGACAACTCTAACCTGGCCCCAGATGTATTGATCACCATCAACTTTACTTCTCTTAATATCATGACCAGGTCGTTTGCTAACACACGGCGACAAGCGATATCAATCTTGGTCGGCCTCACCGATGTCGACAAAGACGTGATCTCGAACACTATACCGACACCATTGTTTCCCGGGTCGCATTTGCTTGCAAGCGTCTCCCGTGAAGTGAGGCAAATATCCATTCCCCGCTTCTTAGCATCACTAGGAACCTTTACGGTGCGGACCCATGACCTTCGCTGCCTGTATTATCCTTCGTTGCTCATGTTTGGTACTAGTTCTTCAGAACTTTCCTAACTGCCCAACTCACATTTGTTGCCCCTGATCCATCGCCATTAATCAACCGACAAGAAAATACTGCTACACTTAGAATATATACGCAGAATGACCCATCTGATTGGACGCTCAAGCAAGATTACCGAGAGCACTATGCTCTGGATGGTCTTTCTAACATTGGTGGTTTCTGGGCCTTTGTCAATGGCTTGTTCATCGTTTTCTTCGGGAGTACCCTGACAATGATCATCTTCGGTATTTTTCTAAGCGTCTTATACTTTCTGTTACATTTTCTCAATTAGTGGGCAGGCACAAAACATTTCACCATATTTGGTGTAGTAGACCGTGCGGCGAGGGCAAGGCTCCGCGAAACGTTCGAGAACGAATATCCCAAGTTAAGGGAGGAAGTACCGCCCGACCAGCGAGGTCTCTTGGATCTGCTCCGAGATCACTTCATTGATCTGAGTGTCTTGGATCAGAGGGGGTCTACTACTAATACCGTCTTGTGTGGGCCGTTGCAAGCACGGCATGCCCGAGTTCGAAAGATAGAGAAAAAGAACAGCTCAATTAAAGTAAATGTCACAATCGGTATTATGTAGGTTAAGTCACAAATAACTATAATCAATAACACGGTTTCGTAAGCAAATAAGCGGGAATAATAAATTAAGTGCCGAGACCCATTCACAAATAAGTCCAACATGCCAAATGGGGATCCATCAAAAATCCGGGGCTAGCCGCAATATTGGCTCGAAGAGATCAAAAAAGGCTCAGTAGCGATCAGGAAAGGCCTCCTTCTCATACTTCGAACTCGGAATTCAAGGTGCTGCGACCACCAACACATCACTTCCTGAAATGGTCCAACAGGGCAGGCATTCACTAGCTTGAATGGAGAGTTGAACAGTGGCTGATCATATCGATGAATGCGGTATATTATCTAGGAGCGTGTTCTCGCCAACCTATTGTAGCGAGTAACACATTTATCCAATCTATAACAATTATGACGTTCGCCAGGGGCGCCCGTTCATTAACTGAGCGTGTGTGTCAGTTTCTTTTCAGGATATTGGCTTCAGAAGGTGAATGTCCCTTGGCGGAAGAGTCGTGGTCTGAGATCGTCGGGCATGTTCGATACACACATTGGCTATGGAAACGTAGATGCGGAATAGACCCTGATCATCCCGGGAGCGACAATCAACCCTATGGTGACTTCACCTTCCTCACTCGCCCGTATGAAGTAAGTTAGCTTATACAACAGATTTAGAACAAAGAAATGTGTTGGAGACATTGGCTCAAACATTCAATTGCAGCAACGTAAACAGTTATGCGTCCGTACTGATTTAAGTATTTTGCCGAAGGCCGTGATACAATATGAAAGTGAAACAGGTTTTACAACTCCAAACCCATTTAGCCACAGAAAGCACTGAGTAGACAAAAACCGGAAGCGTAAACCCCTGTTTGAGCTTTTTAATCAGCTTCGTCCATGGCCATAAATCTTAAGTATTGGAATTTATACGGGTGCAGATCAGTACCCTCTCCGGGTTCCTGATAAAACAGTTTGAGTGTTCCGCTAATGACTTGGCTATTGACTGACTTGTTTCGCTGCGTTCGATAGATGCCCACCGCATGTTTGCCCAGAAAATGCCGTAATCTATCAACGGGAGGATAAACATTATGATCACAAGGAATATTTCGACACGCCATGAATTTTTATTCCTTTTTTTTGGTTGTAACTAGAGTGACGTTCAGAACATCTTCGAGTTTAACATGAAATGGCATCTTATAGATGCTGGCCAGATTTCCAGTGCCAACTAAAGGATAACAAATGAACCCGTGCGGTGGGCTCTTCAAACTGTCGGGAAGCGTAAAAGACAACGTGGGTACCTCACATCAAGATATAAAGGTTGCACGCATTGGAGGACACCTCATTGATCTCCTTAACTTCGAGGTCTGCCATCGTTTTGGGAGTTTGAGTACGTTCGATCATCGTTTCTAGAGATAAGCATGAACAGAACAGGGATTAGCACCCCCTTCACGTTCCTATATTTCTGAATGTCATGACGGACATCCTGTTCATCAAGATGATTATTAAGAGAAATCTTAGGGGGTATTAAGTGTCCTGCTCACTAAACCATCGGTACAGTCATTTGAGTGTTTCCTTGAGCGAATTTGGGTATTGGGCTTTCATGATATCATTCGTTCCCGGATCTCGTTTTCACTCATTCGGCTGACACCTCAACACCTGTTCGGAATGGATTCGCTGCGCCCTGTAGTCCTATAGACGCTGAATGCGGGAGTTTGGGTGCCAACGGGGTGCGCTCTTCGAAGCGATTATTAGAATTTGCAGAATAGTTGCCATTGCAGTCTGAATCTAAGAAGTAAGATCAGTAAAATTTGAAAAGAACCAGTCGTGTAAATGTGCGAGGCACGTGGAACGTTGATCATGGTATTGAAGCGGAGTTGTGGTTTCTTTTTTCGGCATCAAAAAAAAGCGGCAATCTTTATTGCCTCCGTACGCGTGTTTGGTGATCATTGGCACTTTTGGCAGTTCATTCCAGATTATACTGCTATCGAAGCTCAAGGCTCGCATGCAAGATAAGCCTCAGGTTAATCGTACGAATCAGCTTGGCAGCAACTATACTTGATTATTAGAACCGAAATAATTCTCAATTTCAATGGACCTGAACATTTCGTGACCGAGTGGCGAGGATCATCTTGATAGTGATTACTCAAGCGCTCACCCGCATCTATTCAACTTTGAGGCGCGTGTTCATATGGCGATGTCAACAATGGTAAGCTTCTATATCACAAGGAACCCTGAAATCTGATGACTGACTAACTATATAAAGCATTAGTCTAGTGCTAGCACCATCGAGCCCGTTTTAATAACATCAGGTCCCGCTACCCATTTGCACACCAAACTCTTACATGTCTGTCTTGGGAAGAGCCCCTTCAAGGTCAAGCTTTAGAAAAGAGGAACTTTCGACTCTAGACGTTTTACCTGCGCAAACTCTACCGCAACGCTCCTGGCCATGGACAAAGAGAAACTCTACAGATGAAAGAAACCAGACACAACGAGGGATGAAGAGTCGGCATCTTATGATGATCGGTCAGTAGTACTTGTACAATCTACAGTCATTATGAACAGTTCTTGTTGAAAGCATTGGGGGGTACGATTGGAACTGGGATCTTTTTGAGTGCGGGTTCGGTGTGTGACTTATCTCTAGCCCGCTTATATATTTTTATAAGACTCTATATAGGCCATTTCACTAGCAGGCCCTGGGAGCGCACTACTGTCATACTTTGTTGTTGGCCTGTTCGTCTACGCCGTCGTAATAACGATGTGAGAAACCAAGGTTCATCGAACCATCGCCTATGGTTAATATCCGACTACAGAGGAGAGATGTCATCCATGTACCCTGTTTCTGGTGCTTTCTCGGCGTTCGGAACTAGATTTGTCTCGCCGGCGCTCGGGTTCACATTAGGTGGGTGATGTTAATGACGTACCATCTCCCCAAATTAACCGGCCAACTCACCAATTTAGGGTGGAATTACTGGCTTCAATGGTAAGCGCCATATCATATCTAATCCCGGCTTATCAACTGATCTAACATATAGGAGCCTTTCCATTCGTATGTGACTAGTTACTTGAAATTATGCATTGGTTTTAATCAAGGGAGCAACAGCTAGTGAATTGACTGCCGCCGCAATCATCCTACAGGTATGCACATGGATGAAGCATTCCGGTGAGAAACTTACAGTTCTTATTCCTTCGGGTGTTTAGTTTTGGACCCCAAAGCTCTTGGCGTGGCACTGGGCCGTTATTATAATTGTCCCGATCTTTCTACTCCAGCTTATCCACGTTCGGGTATATGGTCCGTCTGACCTTCGACACATTGCCTTTCGATTTTTACATTCTTCTCAGGCGAATCGGAATATTGGCTGGCTTTGATCAAAGTTCTGATGGTCATAGTATTTATCTTCGTGGGGCTTATATACGATTGGGGGGGTATCAAGAACCATCCTGGGCCGGTTTGTCAACTCCACTTTCCTCTTCTAAATTCTACGTTTATGTATATTTAGGGCCTTTCGAATTTTCATGATTCGCAGGCTTTTATTGGAGGGTTTCCAGCCTTTGCACAGACATTTGTCTATGCTTTCTTCTCTTTTGGTGGTGTAGAACTCGTTGCGGTTGCTGCCGGGGAATCTGCCAAACCTCATCGCTCTGTTCCTCGCGCTATCAAGGCTACCTTTTTTCGAATTATTCTCTTTTACATTCTCACAATATTGACCATCGGTCTGTGTATAAATCACCAAGATGAAACTCTCCTTTCCGCTGCTTTTGGTACGCGCATAAACGAGTGGCACAAGAGAAATTTTGGTTTTGATCCCACCATTAGACAGTGACGTTGCGGCGTCTCCTCTGACCGTGGTGTTCATGCGAGCTGGATTTGGCGCAGCCGTTCATCTTATCAATGCTGTTCTATTGACAGCAGTCTTGTCCGCAACAAACTCATGTTTCTACGCTAGTTCACGCATGCTGCTATCACTGGCACGGTCTGGTCAAGCTCCGCCTATTTTTGGTTGGGTTAATAAGAGAGGGGTTCCTATCCCCGCTCTTCTGTAAGTATATTACTTCCAATTAGCGAAAGTGATTAATTCTTTATTACAGGATGTCCCTGTGTTTTGCTTGCTTAACCTTCTTGACGACAATATGGGGTGAAGGCATAGTGTTCACTTGGCTCCTCAACGTGACAGGAATATCTGCACTCCTTGTGTGGACCAGCATAGGGATAATATCGTTACGTTTCCGCCAAACATACAAGAATCGGGGGCTCTCGCTAAAAGATTTGCCTTATTGTCAGCCACTCTATCCGCTCTTGCCTTTGGGGGTTATCGTTTTGGGAACACTGATGTTCATAGCTCAGGGCTATGCGGCTATCAGACAGGAACCGTTCGAAGCAAAGGTACGTTATGCAGCAATATTTTGAAATTGACACTTCTTATAAACCCAAATAGAATGTTGTCGCCACATATATCGGTGTTGCACTTTATGTTATACTCTACTCTGGATACTCATTATACGAGCGGTTCTACCTTGGTAGACTGAACCACTTTGTACCCGTCTCGGAAGTGGACCTTGTCAAGGACGCCGTATGGGGACCTGGAGAAGGTGATATTATCCGAGAACAGGACAGGCAGGAGCAGGAGAGAAAATTTCATAACACAGCACTCTGGCGATGGTTTAAATATATATATCAAGCCTAGATGTATGAACAAAGCGCAATCCAACGGACTGGGACGGTGCCACTTGAACAGCTGCATGAGAATCAAATGAGACACTTTACATGTCAACAAATAAGTATATACCCCCTGTGTAAATGTCCTATAACCCACCGTCATTGTGTGCGACAAAGGGTAACATCCACCCCTTTCTCGCGGAGTAGATTGAGCCGAAATTCTCCCACTGCATCTCGCCAATCCCGATCAACGTAGAATAAATATGTCTTTGCGCTGCTCGACGCTTGTGCTTTATTGGCTTGTCGACTCTCTATCATATCAAGATGAGAGCATAAGCCATTTCGGTCGATCCTACATGTGAGATTTTCTAACTTCGGGAGTAAACTTCCTCCCGAAATCTTGGTCAATGTAGACCTCGGGATCGGGCTTCCACATGGAATACACAGCTCCACTACAAAACGTGCCCTTTCGAATAATGATTCGATATCACCACGTCGTATAGGAATGCGTAAGGAAATCCTGCGCAAGAAAGATGAACGTGCGATGATTGGGGTTAATTTTGGATCCCATGATCGAGAACTTTCTTGGTCGATTAACTCAAAGGAGGATAGGCGAGGAAAGGAGAAACGTTGGAAGAAACGGGCGTAGTTGTTACACTTTTCAACATTAACTGTAAAAGAGGACAAGCACCGCAGGGGGAGGGGAGGAGGCCCGCCTGGACTGATAACTACCACAGGGTTACACTTGAGCCGGAGTGTACAGCTTTCAAGTGATGTACAGTGAAATAAGATGGCGTGACCAATATCTGTGTGTATATCGGATTCGGGCAGATGTAGTTCGGATAGTTGGGCCCATGGAAGGCGGTATAGGTTTGGATGAAAATGAGAGACTTTGAGGGTCACCTTCCGAAGCCGTGGAGCACCTTGAAGCACAGTTACTGGTCCTAAGGGTATGTAGTTTTGGCCAGCGACGCAAATGGATACATCTTCGAGGACTTTGGCAGTTGCGGGAGGCAACTCCAAGAGTGGATCAATGACATTCTCTGAAGAGTCTAATGTAAGACTCTTTAGGCGGCGGATGTTGGGGATTATAATAGAATCTATAGGATCTCCGCAAGCATAATGAGAACCCGTAGAATTGTGTATCTCGAGCGCGACCGGGTAATCCGTGTGAAGGAGCAATTTTTTTAGCAAGGAAATGTGATTGAGCTGGCCAGGACGTATACGACTATAATCGATCCTTATCCGCTTCCAGAGGTTAGGAGTTCCTAAAACTACCTGTCTCCATCTCGAACATACGCGAAGTAATGTCCAAAGCGGGTCTCTACGTTCTGGTGGGATGGTTATGACATCGGAAGCGCAATGGATGAAGATCTCAGAAAGTATTTCACTTGGAAGATTTCTATGAGGTGCTAAAATCTTTCTATAAGATTCAAGAAGCGCGAGGTTGCGTTTCCTCGTAGAACGGAGACTGTCGATATCGGCTTGTAGGTGACGGATTTGGACATCTAGACTAACCAAATGCCTCTGAGCGTTCTTGAACCGTGATTGTACTTCGATCCTTGCCGCTTCCGATAGGACTTGGTTGTTTGTTTCCAATGAGGCACGAAGATCGCACGGCGGAGCCACGAGAGTCATGTTCAGACTAAATATAGATGTTAAGGATAAAATGCGGTATTTTTAACGGAAAACTCCCTTTATTTGTAGTAGCCAGAGATCGAGAGCGATAGTGTGAAATTGGGTTCTGTGAGCCACGGAGAAAGATAGGTGGGAAACCTGCAGACCAGAGGGTGATATATAAGGTCACAGTAGCTGTGTCGCCTCATGGGATCGATAGGATCCAGATATGCAGATGACATGCTCGGTTTATCGCTGTTATTGATCCAGAATAGTCCATTTTACACGCCCGTAACGCCGCAGCCGCCCAAAACTACTGATTTGAATCATGATACACTCAGGAGCTATCACATCAATTGAAGTGTGACTGATCAGCCCGCCCGACTTCTGTGGGGTCTTCAACCCGGTACCAGATGCTGAAGGCCGCTGGAATTCTAAGAGCTCCGTTGGCGCTGGTAAATATTATACTTAGTGGTTCGCGTACCTCACATGCAGATCCTTGACAGATTCCCGGTGACAACAATTTATGAGACAAACTGTACTTGGACACAGCACGATGAGAAACATACCCACAGCCTTATAATGTCACAATGAGAGTCCAAAAAATACCAGGTCGGACCACAGAGTCTGATCTATCCAACTAAATAAAGTTACCGCAGTTCTGGCTCCGTGAAGTGAGCATCTTCTGAGGCTGTGCTCGGAGCTAATCTCAATTCCCAACGGCACGTTTCGTCCTCTCCCGAGAGTAACCGAGGGTCACCAGTGTTTTGAGTGACAGGGGTCCTACTCTTGATTCTTTTTTTTTTTCTTTCGCACCACGCAATTTGTTTCGAATTCATTGGACTAGATGATGCCCTCGAGTGCTGCTAATGGGACTATCCATGTTTGGACTACGTTTGGAATATGAATGACTTGTATATGTTTTTGCAACGACTCTTGTCAAAAGTATGCAGCTAATTGCTTCTGTCAATAAATAAGTCTATCATCGCCACTCAGCGTTTCGGTGTGCAGTCGAATTGATGTAATTCTGCATATGCTTTCCGAAAATGTGCCCATCACGATGCCTAAGCATCATCAAAAGTGTTGAGTTCAATGGTTGTGATCTTAAGTGTTGATCTAGTGGTTAATACGGTTGTAGTACCGATCAAGAGAAGCATTAAGTCTTACCAAATTACATAGTCATTTCAAGTTACCTTCAGTGAAGAGTCGAAACAGTGAAGTTCCTGAAAGAAGTCTGATCGTGGATATTTGCTCCTTGTTCCCCCGATCATGATCAATAGCCTAATCAAAGTTCGAGTCACCAACTTAATAGAAAGGAGTTGTGCTGGGTCCAAGCTGGGTCGTTGTCAGACACTCAAGTTTACTTGGAAATCCGGGCTCGTTCCGAGTTCGAAGTTATGAGAACTCGGTATATCCAGAAATGCCGACCTTGGATTTTTTGACCGCCAACGTTGCGGTGATTGCCAGTCGGAATTTGAATTCCCATCAAATATTCTCAGCACTCTAGATCTGAATTTCCTTTTTGATCCAATGCTGTGCACTGAGCCGCAACCATGGCACACCCAAGCCAACTTATCTCAAGTACCCTAATCATTCTTGGCAACCCTTACTATAGTCTAGAACTATTTTGGTAAATTAATTGTATGTGGTGTATGTTAATGGCATTTGGTAGGAATAGGTATAGTAATAGATATATAAAAAGGTGGATATGTAGAATCATATAAAAAAAAAGAAACTGAACTCGGACCTGCTGTGCATGTAACGGCCCACTCAAACCAGTAGTTACTTGGAAAACTTATCACTCCTTACATATTATATAGCGCGATGGTCAAAATATTCCGAACCCAGTTATGAAAACTAAATTTGAGTGTTTGGAACTCGTCTGGAACACTGGATTGTTGTCTCGGAAATAGACATTGCAGGTAAACCGGTGAATTTCTCTTTTCAGTCTCTAACAATCTGGTGATCGTTTCCTCAAAATTTCTCCAACAGTCTAGGTGGTCTTTCTGGAAAAGGCTTATTTGTGAGGTAGTATTAGTTATTAATGTTGGCTCGAGGGGAATGGCGCAAGTAGTTTTAATACCACCAAATGCGCCATCAACTCAGAACGGGCTTCGTACAACTACCGAGCAGCCTCTCCCCAACGTTATCGTGTCTCAAGGCAGGTATGTGCCTCCTTTACATAGGTGATTTTAGAGGGACCATGAAATCGATGGCGCTTGTAGGTCAATCTCATAAGTCACGGGGGAATGGGTATCGACTCCGAGTGGCGCATCAAGCCGTTGCTCCTGAGGGCTGGAGAATGGGGAAAAGCAGGAGTATAGATTTAAAAAGGGGGTGAGTGAGTCACTAATTTCTCAATGGCATATCCGCGGACTGTTCAAGTGATCACGTCAAGCAATACATGCTGCTACGAGCCTCGACCTAGCTAAGTTCTCTGATATTTCCATGAGACTCCGTGCTTCCCGCTAAGTACCACTTTCGCGGTAGTGGCTCCCCGCTCTGGAATCATTTCAATACGGGTAGAAATGGACAGGGGTGACGTGCTCACCTATTCAGAGATACATACCCTATTCCGGACACCCTTCACAGCCGCTGGAACCCATGTAGTCATCGGATGAGATCCAATTGTATGGAAAAATTATAAACTAATAAGAGTTGATTCTAGTTCCATAGCGCAACTATCGTGTTGATATTTTGTCAGCTTGCGATTAACTACAACTAAAGGAGATGCAATTGCATGATGACGGTGACGCCTGTCCATCGTTTCACAGTGAATTCTTGAAAAGAAGCTACTTGAAACTTACCAGTAATCAGCATTCGCGATGTCATCTAGTCACATGAAATGGTCGGGATAGTGATCCCCTAAACTCATCCACATTTCCCGATGTTACCGGCGTAAATGGTCCTATATGACAGGTGGAAATACCCACTGAATTGGAACAGCTTACTTAGTCATATGGACCCGGCTAGACCTGATCTTAGTGACCAATGACCTGGAATTGCCATTATCGACGGAAGAAACGAGCGTATAGTGTTCACTGAACAAGTGATGTTAAGGAGGTGAGAGGTGTTGGATCCCAAACATCCAACCTGTGTGGGTAGTGAACTAGCATTTTGGGTCAACTACATGATTGGGAGGGTCTGGTGTAGTGAAGAAGAATGATAGAACGGCTTTCGCACACTAACCAAACCCACAATCACAACGCAATTATTCTTCTAAAATTAGACTATTTTATCATTACCATCATCATCATATGTATTAGACTAACCATAGCCCCAAGTATCACCCCTTTCCAAAGATCGCGTCACCACATTACCCAACTTCGCAACTCGGAAGATTATCTTTGATGGACACCCCTTTAAGCCCAGCACGGGCCCGTTTTGCACGATGCACAGGATCCTCCCCGTAATCTTTGACGTGTGAGGTGATGAAGGTCGTGAATGTGCTCATATTCCCTCGATCATGAGGTTTCGACCTCTGGGCGAATCGGAGAGGGGCCAGGGGCTCTCCCCCGTTACCATCATTGATACTGGCACCTGCAGATTGTTTATACTCCCAGGCCCGCAGATGTAGTAAAAATCGGGCAGTAAGGAGGCCGGAAACGCTACAGAACAGTGAGAATTACGTTAGGTTATTCAGGGGTTGCCCACTCACGGAAGTGTGAAAGCATTCAGGAGTCGTTGGAAAAAGCCTCCCTAAATCAAAGAAGCATGTTAGTCGAAAACGAGTTTCAGGCATGGAGCGGAGTCGTACGGGTACTCGCTAAATCAATTATTTCAGATTGAAGTGCCGTGCGAGGGTGGAGAGATACTCACGACATTGAGGATTAATGAAGCGATCGTTAGAGATGTCGCGACACTGGCCAAAATGATAAGGAACACAACGATTACAATGTACATAATTATTGTCACCTAAAGTATAGTATACCTAAAGGATTGTTAAAAAAGCTCGCAGAATGGATAGTACGAAGAAAGTCCACCTTGTTCAAATAAAACGACGTAGAGACTTTTCCTAGGATTCCGCCACGGACTATCGGGACTAATTTTCAGGGCTTGTATGTTTCGCACTAGGGCTAATCCCGTTGCAGAAATTTCGAAGAAAACCATCAAGTAAGAGAGTACGCTTCCTAGTGAACTGTGAGTGTTTTACTTAGTGACGGTCAGGTCTATGCTTTACCACTACAGAAATCAAGCCATGTTAGAGTGATACGGAACAAGGGTGGAAAAGCAAGTGTGCGTACATTGGGGTCTTAGGTCTGCCTTTACACAGCGCAGTAAACACACCAATCTAGCAAGTATTGTGTTAAGATCATGGATCCGGAAGAACAAGGCGAAATACTCACGAGATCGAAAACCATACATGCCAACCCCAGAAGACTCAGAAACGCAAGCAAACCTCGGTTTCTATCGTAGATGGCGTAGGTCCTTGCGGTCCAAATGACTATCACAATCACGATAAGAAATATACGAGACGTGAGAAAAAGCTTACTGATTATGGCTGCTCGGCCAAAAACACTCAGAATACTGCAGACTCTGTAACCAACATCGCATCTGGTCATATCCATTAGCCTCTACGGTTTCGTCTCCCGAAGTGTCGTACATACTGTCAAATTGGTAAAGATAAGCAACAGAATAAACAATGAGTAATTGCATGCACCTTTGTATTAATCTTATTTGATATCGTCAAGAGGTAGATGAGGTTCGCAGCCATCGCGTATCTACACCAGACGTAGAGTATCGTCGAAATACGAAATCGTGCACGCCAGATATGTTGAACTTCCATCCCAAAAGTCAAGACATAGTCATAGTAGAGTATGGCTGGTAAGTCTTGTCAATATCAACTGGCTCACCCCGAATCATTCAATTCGACGTACCAAGGCTCGAGCATTGGATGCAAAATTGTAGGAAACTTTTGAGAGTTAGTCAGTCATATCAATTGTGGAATGTAATGAACACTCACCGGGTCGATCCCGCATTGACCATGACGGAAATTTAACAACAGAATAACTTGCCACGACATCCAAATTTCTGTCAAACTTCACCCAATTCGCAAACCAAGCGACAAGACCCCCAAAATATGCCCCTCATCAATAGGAAATACAGGCACCGGTTGGCGGCCCCCATGAGACACCTCTTTCGCCGTAGCCAGGGCCAGGAACTGCAATTTTACCGGCGTGAAAGTAGAGAAGAGTACCGATAGCCAAGCCGGAAAAATCTCGCATGTTCATATTATGTCACGTGTTATCATTGTTCATGCTCGCTTTCCGTGTCTTCCGTTGACCATCCTTGCCCCAAATTCGGACCTATTCGACGCTCATGGACCACTTTAAATTTCAGTCAATTCTCTTCTTTTGTCTCTTCAAATGGGATATATTGAACCGATTCCATTGAGGGGGCTCGGCCTATTGAAGTCACTCAATGCTGAAGTTACATGCTGACAAGGTCGGAATTTCGGGGTGGAATCTAGTGGAATGTCTTGGTACAATGGTTATTACTCATATTAGGTTGGGATCAGAAGCGTGAGTCTTAAACTTACAAATAAGAAATATTCAAACATATTACATTCTAGGCTAACATAATGGTCTGAATCCATCCTTTAAGCTTGTAGAACGGGCATTTGAAGCCGTTCCATCCATTTTCCTCGGACCCAGCGTACTTGGGCAGACAGCGCGCTTGATTCTTATAAGATCTCCGAGGAAGGATCACAGTTCCTATTGCCAAAAACCCTTAGAACGCTGAACGCAAACACGAGGGTTCCCAGAATCAAGCCGCTGTGCCTTGCGACCGGGAAGCTCCAACCGCCGATCAAAGTCTATCGTGATCAGAGCGACAATCCCATGGTTAGATTGGATCTCCATGAATACCATGCAATGATGATGCGATCCCATACGTGCCTGTAATAGCGCTAAATCGTAATCCTGGACGACTTTTAACATTTTGGATGCAACTGGACGATGTTCAGGGGTCCCTAACAATAAGCATTTTGTTGGGCTACTTCTCCCAATCGGCCGCGACCTACGTTCAGTAGAATTGAGTCCCGAGTTACTTGTCCCGCTATTCAGCCACCATGATCGGATCTTCTAGGTGGAGGAGGTGCAGTCTGGTGCAGCCTATCACTAGAAAGTAAGGGCTGGGGTGGTGTGCTCGAAAAGAATCCAAAAAAGTGAGGGCAATTCCGAATTAACTTGAAGTCCTTCGACCTGTTGACCCTACTCAATCAGGAACGGAATTTCCCCACAGAATACCCTAGAAAACCATGCGGATTTGTGCCGTTGCATCAATCGACCTAAATGTCGGGATACCAACTGATAGCGACCACGTCAACCTACATATATCGCCCCTAACACTAAAGTGATCCTTATCCCGCCCTCCAACCGGTATCACCCCCATCCGACAATTGAATGAAGGCGACCCTCCTTGGCCTGGATTTATCATAGAAATATACTTGGATGGCTTGTCCCGCGTCTTTCCTGACGCGTGTTTTTGTCTAACCGCGTATCGGGATGGATAGTTATAATGTATGAAATGCAATTGAGGCTGGACCCAATGTTCGATTTTGAAGGTTAGTGGATTCCTCTCGTTGAAACCACCCCCTATTTGAAGCTGACAACTGAATTGGACAGTGCTGGTCAATTTCAACCGCTTGCGACAGACAGCTCGTGTTTGACACGGGTAAGTACTTAGTGCTCAAAATTTAGCAAAGCGCGGTGAATAAATATCTCGCCTGGTTCCGGAATTAGATAATCCGTGTCGGACCGGTAACTGGCACGGAAGTCTTGTCTTTTCTCACATCCAACACCATCGCTTCGAGTTCTGCGGTTTCGAGACTCTCACTTGTTCTTGTCAAGGGCGCGAAGCGGATAGTCTAACCGTACCACAAATCAGGGATTTAGAGTGTGTCTTTTCAATCAATGTCATTTACCTATATTTAGGCACCTGACTAGATCTAATCTTTTTCCGATTAGGCGGGTCCTAGAAGAACATAGGCGATGGGACCTATTTGGATCGACCATCTGTATTCTAAATCAAAAAGAGTCATCCAAATATACATGCTGTATTAGCAACATCCTATAGGCTTCTACGCCTCCCCGTGCTTACTAAATAAACATTGACTTGAGATTCTTCGCCCCCACAATATACCAGACAACATCTTCCCCTCTAGTTATTAAAAGGCGACCTACGCCACATTCCCACCTGGCCCAATAACAGCGCGGGTCACACGTACCGTGAACTTGTGGTCTCGAACACAAGGAGACTCGTGACAAATAAGGCCCTCCTCGATATTCGGGCGCCCTCGGACTGATCCATAAGGGGATCCCCTATACACGCCTCGTCATAAACAGCCTTCCCCACATTCTGTTGGCCTTTTGCAACTCCCACCATGGTCGTATTCGACCCCGCAACGGTCAACATCCCCAGGACCCAAGGCGCGCTCTTTCTCGGTGGGTTCTTTGCTGCAGGGTAAGCTCCTCCATTACTCCGGTCCGGATCACATCTATGAATTCTCGCTAGGTTATCGGGAATTGTGGCCACACAGGCGATCGTGTACTTCAAACTGTACCCGCTGGACCCGACACGTATAAAGATTTTGGTAGGTCTCTATTGACCCTTTGTTAAACATAAGGCGGTGTAGCTCATGGTTTTCGTTGAATACAAGGTTCTTGTTATCTGGTGCGCCGCGCCCGAGTTTTTGTGGGCGTTACGTCTTATCTCTGAGTAGGGGCCTTGACTTGGCTCACAGTGGTTTCACTTGCGCTGCGATATGGGAATACCTCATTGTGGATTATGGGAGGGTTGAGGATGCCGACCTCATACCTTTGTGAGTTTGGTAGATGTAATACAAGTCACACCCTCTGACGAGATGGCCCACCTTAGGAGCCTGGCAGTACGTCTTCGAATCTTCCTAGGTTTAAAGGCGCTTAAACTTACGGAGATAGCTCACCATTGTTCTCACTGTTCGTCACCCTTTGCTCTTCGTTCAGAATCCGTCCTCAAAATATCTCACAGGCAGTCCTCACGTTTCTTGTACATTGGTGCGATAATACTCCTCGTCACAGTGTCAATACTATTGGCTCATGTTCCGGTAGTTTTTACGCTCACCGGATATTCCGCTGTAAGTCGGTTTCTGTAAAGCTTATTTGGTCCGACCTCATTATCACCGGTCAAGTGAGCAAGCGGAGCTACCTCCTCACATGCCCCATTGTAAGGTACTGCCGAAATTCTTTTCGTCACGGGTATTGATGGCTATCAAAATCAGATGTTCCTCGCGGTCTGCAGACTATGTCATTACCTTCTCTTTCTACATGTTTACTTAGAACTTACCTATTAATATCTTTTAGGTTCCGCCTGTGGTAAGCTAAACCCGTCTTGATAGGGTTCATTCTGAATTGAAGTGTACGTTGACGTCCTTTTCATTTAGCTACTAGCGGGGAAATGTACGTTCCATTTAGTCATATTTTCGCACTACGAGTCCTCATGTCCCATCCTTTCGTAGGATTCGTCTCGAAAAGTTCAGTACATTCAAAGAGCAGTTCCGAGTACGTCGCCGCTATTAAAAGTAGCACTTCTCATCTAACGGTGGCCTCCAGTGGCTTTTCTCCCTCGGTCTAGCACTGTCATCAACCGTCGACATTCTCGTTACCATTTCGTTATGTGTACTGCTACAGAATAGTCGAACGCTATCATTAAGGTAAATTAACTGCCACACGTCATGACCGAGTCACTGATATGAGGACTATGTATAATAGTTTAGACCAGATCCTCGATTCGCTTATTCGTTATACATTCGAAATAGGCTCATTGACATGGTGTGTGCAGCTGTTTACTCCTTGGCTTTGAGGCTCTGACGCCACATCTAAAGCGCTGGAACCATAGTGTCCATGATATGTGTCAGTTTGACCCCCCTCTTTGGGTCTGATCCCCAACTGATGGGAAACTTCTAGTGGCTAGCCATGTCAGATAATCTTATCTTCATGGGCCTGCACTTTGTTATAGGAAAACGTGAGGTGGTTTTTCTTTATTTCAAAAACAAGTGTTAACAAATAGGTTTCACTCGACAGTCTATGCTAACTCTCTACTAGCAACGTGAGGGCGGTTTTGCTGTACGTGGCACCTTCCTGATTCATATCGGTTTTCAAGGTTGAACACACGTCATGAACTTCGCCGCGCAAGTTTTTCGCGCGATATGATGCCTCCCATTGATCTAGATAGCCAGCCTCGGCGGAATACTCTGCATTTTCGTAGCCCCTTTCTAGTATGTTACTGTCTGAAGTTTATGATATCTTCTAATTCTTACCTTATTGAAGGATTCCGAAATCTCTGCGATTCACCCACTTCCGGTTCATACCGGAATGGAAAAAAGTATTCAGTACGACAGTCAGACAGAACGAAGTTCAAGCGCATAATTTTTTTTTTTTGAAGGGATTATGGTGGCTCATGTACAATATAATGACTTTATACGATAATGTAATCCTGTATGTATCAATACTAGGTGTAACGTCTGTCGCCTCACTACATAATACCGGAACACTCCTATTAATTTCGTTTATCCTCCCTCTCACTCTTCGGGATTATGGTCCGATTTTCCGTGCCGATTCCCAGGACCCAAATTTGGCAAGAAAACGAGTTTTGTTCCCGGTTCACTCAGGCATACCAGCGTTTGACCTTTTTTCTCGAATCTTCCCGTTGTTTTCTTTATATTTCTTAGATGCAGACTCCCAAGCAGAAGGTCTCTATATCCAGGCATGAAGATTTCTGGTTCACCGACGGTTCTGTCGTCCTTGTTGTCGAGAACACTGCTTTCCGAATCCACCAATCTATCCTCAGCAGACACTCTGATGTTTTCGCCGATATGTTCACCGTTCCGCAGCCGGACCTGAATGACGATGATCACCTGGATGGGTGTCCAATTGTCCACCTAACAGACCCGCTCGAAGACTTTGTTGACGTAATGAAGGCAATTTATGAGCCCTTGTAAGCCGAAAGCTGTAGCTTCCGATACACGCGGCCTAACATCCAGGATTCCTTCTCAATTTCAGCTATTTTGATAACCTCTCTCCAAATGCCGAACTACCCACACTACTTAACTTCATATCAGGTATACTCCGAATCAGCACGAAATATAACCTGCAGATGCTTCGTGAAAAGTGTATCGGCATTCTCCGGGCCAAATTTCCCTCTACTCTTGCTGGATGCGATGCACTGCTCTCTTCGGGGTACCAATACGTTTCATCGGCCATCGTTCGTGCCATTCCGTTGGCACGGGAGTCAAATGTGCCCGAAATTCTTCCTTGGGCGTTTTATATATCCACACATATACCTGCAAACGATCTCCTCAAGGATCCATTTCTGTCTTGGCAGGATAAGGCACTTTGCCTAGCTGGGAAAGACAAGCTGTGGAGGACACAGATTGAGCACACTCATCAATTCGTTTTCGAATTCACGCGGAGCACAGCTTGTGTGGGTGCCTGTCGAGGAGGGGCACCACAGCTTATGACCTGGCAGGAGGCAGAGCTGTTGAGAGTAAGTCCTCATCCACTGGATCATTACGAGAAGTGGAACACGTTGAAGGTGAGCGTATCATGGCCCAGCTCATGTCCAACCACTGATATTCGGGACAGGTCTGTCCCAAGTGCTTATCCCATGCTGAGTGGCAGCATCAGGCAGGACGGACGAAAGTATGGGATATGCTACCATCCATATTTCATCTAGGCAGCTGGGACGATATCCATAAAGACCAAAATCGTTAAATCATCACGGTTATTCATTATATATCATATAGTGTATTTGTACTACTCTACCTGCAATATCGCCTCAAGGTATACAAGTTTAATTCGCTCTCCATCGGGGGAACGGGTTGAGATCTTACACTGTATATCGGAGAACCGCGTTGGATTGGAATATCAAAATCCCCTGACAGATACACACTGGTCGGCGCATCAATCGATTGACTTGCACAGGTCGGAGGTCAATATTCCCGTATACTCAACTCCTTTTGGAGCCACACACATTTGTTAAAGTTTAAATACTAATATATCGTCCACAATACTGCTATACTTTCTACAACAATGTTCGACTAAAATTAAAGCAACTATAGCTAGCCGTTGAGGAGCCTGGCCTTTGTTGCATGTCGGGACTGATGAGGATCCACGCCGGCGCTAGAAGTGACTTTTGAGTCATATATGGCTCAGAAGCGATACAACCAGGCTGGCAAAGGGCCAGATCAATCTAATACCTGCGTGGTGGCATGTAGCGCCCAGGTAGGTTCATACCCCCATCTTATGAGCTTGACCACGATTTCCTTTCCTATTCAAGGTTGAGTCCATGAGAACCGGCAAAAATAACATAGAGCTTACGTCTCCGTGAAATAAATATCTTAAATTATCTCGAGCCGCGGCAACTGTTTTGATGACACGTTCTCCGACAGATTCATCGGGTTTTCGAAGGCGCCAACGTGCGGTGGCCGTATTAAGATTATCTCTAATATTATACCAATACTGAAGAGCCTCATTAGCCGTAGGACGCATGTGGGGATCTCTAGTCATCATGAAATCCGTCAAACTCTCCAAAAATTCGAGTCCAAGATATTTCTAAAACGTCATTGAGTTAACACTCAGCTTTCTTTCTAGAATAAGTGGGATTTGAAGGTTTACCTGGCTGAAGTCCTTGAGGAAAACATTCCCAAGGGTAAACACATCAAGTTTGAAGTGGTCGAAAGGCTTGCGTTGGAATAATTCAGGAGCGTCGTTGTCGCGACCCCCTAGACCATCTATTATTGGACTTTGACCTGGTGAAAAACGGACGGAGCAATCATGATCTATAATAAAGTACTTGACGGGGTAGTCGATGCGGGCCAGAGGTGCCAAGATATTTTGGCCGTCCGGTGTGAAACTTGGGGATACAAAATGCCAACCCCGGGGAAGAATTGAGGAAGCGTCCATCATTATGTTGGCGCCCGTTAGGTCACTGAGATAAAAAATTAAGAAGGTGTAATATTTCCTGTAAATTGATTTATTTACCCATGAGCAACGAGGTTTCTGTGGATAAATGCCGTCCCCTAAAATAGATTTAGTTGAATTGACCCCCGCTGAAAACTTCAAATATATCGAAACCTCAAGTATTTGTGTAACAAAATCCACAACTTCGCCGAGAGACCCAAATTCCGGATCGTCAAATTGCCGCAGGAGTGGCATGACAATGTAGCTGGTACCAGGTTTTTCGGGATCTTGGAACGATGCCAGTATCTCGACACAATGGTTATGTGCGTCAGGAAGATTCCTGGGTGAAAGATATCGCGCGATTTCGACTTCCTTGGATTTTTTGGTAATTCTTTTGATGCAGACTGGCCTATTTGTTTCCCGGCTCCGTGCATCCAGCAAGGTAGGCATCTAAAAATATTTGGAGGTCCGGGGGATCATTAAAATCGATTTTCTGTAAAACTAGGCAAGATAAAATTATTTACAAATGGCCGGATGGAATCCTCGCAGTCTATAGGATCCAAATTAGTACCAACCCAGGAAGGCTTCCAGTCAGGTTTGTAGCGAGGGCGGAGCATGTATCCATTTTTGAGAAAAAACGAATATCGCGCGCTCCACCATAATTCATATTCGGTGAGTTTAACAGGGTTGAAAAATTTATTCTCGCGAAATTTCGGCGTAGACGATGGTGAGGATGGTGGCTCGGTTTGGTCGTATAGAGGTGACATAGGGAGTAAAATTTGAACGTTACGTTCAACCGAGCTTTTAAACTCAGTTGGCCCGTTCGCACACATGGAGGACACGCCCCAAATAGAGCTGACGTAACACGGACCCGACGGCTGTGCGGTCTGTGCTTCAGCCTGCACGCACACCGACACTCCTGCAACGTTGCAACCTCCAGGTTTAAGGTGATGCCAGTATATATATTTAAGCGAGGGCCCAGATATGCCCACCACACCTTCAAAATCAATGGGCCCTCAAGACGTATTCAACTATATCGTCGGGGCTCTCGCACTCATCAGCGCGGCATCCTCAGCCGTGTTATACTATGGTCCATATCTACCAAGCACGCAACTCAAAATTCTCGATGAATTACTAGAGGAGACGAGAATGATCTATAAGGAGTCATGCGATGATGACTTCCTTCCGGAAGATTTACGTACAGGGATCGAAGAAGAGTTAATAGAGTATGTTACATTAACGTTACTATCCATTTGTGATATGCCTGAAAGATCCATATTGATCGGTTGACCCCTAGACTGGAAGAATCACGGAAGGTGCTCATGGAGAGAACCTACAGGGCCGTTACCGCTTTCGATCAATGGGTCGCGTATTTTCAAGGGGTCTCAAAAAGTCTAATGCGTGCCTCTGATGGCGTAAAAAGGGTGCGATCCCGGATAGTAGTGAGTAATCTATCCTAATCGCAACAGATCTCAGAGTTGCTGACCTCTTTACAGACCACAACAGAGCAAACCAGACAACGTTCCAGGGAAGTGATCTCCTTGATCGCACAGGAACAGGGGGACGAGGCCAATCCCCAACCTATATCGTCAGATGATCGTACAACCAGCGTAGCCGAGAACACTCACATGCCTCAAACACATGTTGATCTGGTGGACTCGGAGAGCTTGAGTGACGTTGCTACCCTTGTTGGTCGACGGAAAATTATGGAAAAACTCCGATCGTTGATTCAGCAATGGACTACATTTCATGAAGATAAATTTTCTCTCCCTACACATGTTGATCATGGCAATATGGAGAACTCGGAGAGCCTGAGTGACACCTCCACACATGTCAACCAACTAAAAAATATTGACAAGTTTTCATTGTGGATCCAGCAATGGATAACGTGGGATAAAGGTTCAATTCGGGCCCCGGAGGCAAATTCTCTGCCTGCATGATTCTTGGTGGTTCGATACTTCACCACATAAGGCCTCGTGTTGGCATTGATGCCAACGAGCTCGGCCCTTTTGTTTAGTTCATGGACGGTTCTGGAAATTGTCTTTGTCGTTATTGTTACTATCGACGTTCCCTTTTGTTGTTAGATACAAGCTATTGTTCTTGAAGGCCTGCATGTATCTCTTATTATAACAGTATACAAATAGTATACAATATGCCAGGTACAATACACTTCCATTAATGAAAATTTTCTAGGCGAGCTGAGGCGATCTACCGTTCCACCTGTTTTCCACGAGGCCAAGTTTCAAATTTCAATCAACATGTGTTTGAGAATTTTCAGTATAGCCGTCTGGGCCGTGGATAAATAACCACCATTTGAAGCTACGTCCGTTCCAGATTACGATTGTGCTATATCGTCGTTGCTATAATTTTCGTTTCGCAACCTCGGGGGCGATCCCGCGGATGAAGTCCGTTATGTCCTCGCGGATACTTCGGGGAGTACAATCTAGTGCTATATGAAAGGCCATGTGGCTGGCGATCCTGAGCCGTTTTTATATCATGGATAATCCAATATCGGTAGTGGCCAAAGAACTTTCGAGCCATATCGGATTATATTTTTTGATATCATGTCGACTCAACGATTAGGCTATCTCGTCTCCTGCTCGAGAATAGTCGATGGACCTAGTTAGGAAAAACAGACTTACACAACTGTGAAATGGATGCATTAGATTATCTCTAGGTGCGGCAAAATTGTTGATAGTACACGTTCTCTAGTAGGCTTTTCGGGCTTTCTGAGACGCCAGCGCGCTATGTTGATATCCAATTCATCCCGGACCGTGGACCAATGTTGGAGTGGACCTTGAGCAGGCACTGAAGGATCTATGAAGGGAGCAAGAGTGGGGACGCAGTGGCTGCTCTCTTGTTTGAGGACCTCTGATGAGGGGAATTAACCTATTCAATTTCATTGTTTACGAGTAATTGGATGGAGTCTTCACTTAACTGGGTTAATAGTGGTCCTTATTCAATCAGGATAATATAGGGATCGCAAGAGGTAGCCCATCTCCTGGAAAATGTAATAATGGTCAGGCCATTCTGATTCATCCCACAACTAAGTTGAGAGAGGCAAAAGAACGTTTTAGTTTTCCAAATTTCACGGATGATCGAGTTCGAGGGGGTTCCGACTGGATGTTTGTTCTTTTGAGGGGCATGTTTTCAGTCGGATGCTGTGTGAATTATAAGGGTGGATCCAGTGATACATGGATGGTCAAAAGCAAGATCGAGTTAGAGATCAACATGTTGAGTCATGTGTTGCTTACGTAATATAGTTTATGTAATAATGATCTGCGTGGTTGAACTTGAAAGCGCTTCACGTTCGCTTCATGGTCGAAACCTCTAATTAGGCTTGATGGGTCACCTTCTTATTCCTGAAACCGGCACCCTCCAAGACCTCAATTATAGAAAACAATCCGATATCTTCAATTAATTCGTTGGAGAAATAGCTCTCCTCAGCATTATCATCTCGGCCGCTCTATTTCTCGAACATACCTTCCCGGAGTACACTCAAGAATTCTTAATTAGTTATCACTGGAATCAAACGCTATCTATGACAAAAATCATGAGGATGGACTACTATTGAGTAGCCCCTACCAAAGCTTTGAGGAAAAGATTTTACAGTGAGCTTTTTCGGTATCTTATTCCTTCAGGTTGTGGGCGCTCATACTCGATTGTGCCAGGCTAAAAGATGTGTGCGAAGAGCTCAAAGAATGGGGACTCAAGGCTGTCTCAGTTGGTGAATCCATCAGTCATTCCAAGGTGTTTTGGATACTATCGTGCGCATCGCTGAGGGGTGTGGGGGAGGCACGGCCGCATCTCATTGTGAGTATTATTACTAGAAAAGGAAGCAAAATGTGAAGCTTTGAAGCTTTACAGACTACAAGCGAACAAAATAGGCGGATCAGACTAGCCGCCACATCATCTAAACAACAAGATCAAGTGGATGAGTCTCCAGCCGTGGGACCTTTGCCCAAATGATTTGGTCTCAAATCACATATGGCGCAAATGAGCCCGATATTGAGAAAAAATGCATCCTATCAATCACCGCTGAAGGTACGAGCTCATGCGTCTCTTCTCAGCTGATCAAACTCCGAACGAGCAACACAGCCAATATTTCGATTTCTACGTATGAGGGCCAGCAAACTATTATGGAAGCGAGGCATTGTAGTCATTTCCGGTGGTTACTTCGGTCCCGGATAGGCGAAATTTACCCATACAAGACGGAGGAACGGGATAGGTCAATTGAGAACACCGACCCCCAGGTCACGTAGCTGAGTACACTTATCATATCAATTCACTGAGAATATGCTACATTTTACTTTTGCCGCTATCTGACAATACTCTAACTTATCACGGATTCTTCGTTAAATCCCCTGCGTTTCTAGCACGAGACTATATTTTGTCGAATCGACAGATAAAGCGGCATTGCTCTCGCGGGATGTAACGAGCTTTACATACATCAGTTTCAGTACGTTCCTGCATCTTCAAGATGTGTAGAGTCCTTCCTGATCTTGTTTCAAAACCTGCCCTTGAAATGTATCTTCAAGGCCAATTAGTGGTGTGCTCCGTTCTCGATCCAATTTGTGGCTGATCTTTTACAGCGCAGTGTTGTTGTGAGTATTCTGACTACTGCGCTCCCGGAACGGCCCAGGCCACCCCGCCTAAGTTTTTCGGGGTACCAAAATATACCTATCATATTATTGTGAGTAATAACCAATGAGGACGGTTTTAGCTTCTCCAGGGAAAGTTTGGAGATCAGATATTTTTTCCAACGTGAACCTTTATAAATTCTCAAAAATGTTATCAATTAACAGAAAACAACACTTAGTGTCAAGGGTTGGTTTAAATAGACCCTCTTTGATATTGATATATTTAAAATTTAGGCCAACCCCGAATATACAACTTATCGGATCCTCCACAACAATCTTATTATGCTCCTACCAAAGAATATTTAGTTTGCAGAGGTATAGAGGATTACGGTACGACAGACCCTGATCTCAGAATTGATCTCAGCAACTTGTTTTACTGACCAATGTGATGGGATTGGGACACGCTCCGGGCAGAGACGTAAGGGTTGCACCGGTATTAGTGAATGTTATCTGACCATCCACATTCTGTTATGAAATTCGGTTAAAACTTTCATTAGGGGACAATTGGAACGAGGACTCACCCTATAAAGACAGCCTGGAGAAAATCCAGGGATTGCTGGCGAATCATAACTATTTTGTGCGTGAGTACGGACGGGGCATATGATTTGATCACTGAAATACGACCCACTTGCACTGGACTTGATTACCTGACCCTTGCCTAGTCAGAGTGAGCGTTCTCGTTTGACCTTGGAAGAAGATCGTCGGAGCACAAACGCCACAGTTCACTGCGGCAGTACCCGACACTAGCGCAAGGAGAGAAATGGCGGAAACAGAGCGAAAGAGCATCGTGAAAAATTTCACGTACTAGTGAAAAGCTGGGGGAAATTATGTGATTGGATCCTCTTTTTAAAAGTAATCTACCTATTCTTCAGGCCCCAGGGACGACCGGCAAAGAATTATCGATTGCCCATCGTGGTAGGCCTTAGAGCGGTGACAGGTAGACATGAGATTGCTGTCTATGGGCGCTTCTAGATCTTCTGGGGTGTTCTTAATCTTGGCGTAAAGATCGTGAGGACCTTGGAGTCCATTCTTAGCAGTTTAACGGTGCATTCAACTTTCGAGGAATTAAGGTAGTGGGTGAGGTGCAACAGCCGTAAGTGCAACAGTGCAAGCGTTCATATATTCACCGCGGACAATATATATACATTGACACTTAAGTCTGCTAATAAATGACAGTTCCTGACAGAGTTCCCCACGCGGTACTTGCCTGCCTAGGCCATGGTTTCTGGCGTAAAATTGAAGTAAAGTTTGATTAGTTCCGACGAGCAAGGCATTGGCTGTTGTCTCCCATGGATTACTGAATAATAGATAACAAACTAATTAATGACAGGAGTGTTCCTTAAAAGATCCACAATAATCAAAGGACATGCAGTGCCGGATGCACAGAGATCAAAATAATATAGTAGATGACGCAGTATGTTGACGAACGAGATTAGATTAAGTTAAGTTTGGAAAGGAATGTTCGGTTTAGTCAGCTAAAGCCTACTTTTAGGGCCTAAACAATCTTCCGTCAATTGCCCTACTATATTTCTAGCACCTCAATATTAATTAGAGCTTCCGTGTTCCCATTCGTTTCCACAGAAGCAGAGTTTACGAACGATCAAACTCAAGGGATAGGTTACAAAGGAAAGTGAAAAATCTCTGATAGAGGAGTCATACATCTTGATATTCAGTTTAGGAGTGTCCCTTCTTCTGCGTAAATTACACCTGGAACAAGGAACAATTCACGATACAAATTGTTGAATCATATTCCTTGCTATCGCCAAGTTTTATATATATCAGCGGGTAAATGAAATGATGTTTCTCTGCAAATCCTTCTCGTTCGGATTCGGCTCCGAGCACATGGGCTACACTACTAGTAAAAAGGTCGATCTGATATTGATGGGAATGTGTATAACTTACTTTGAATTTAACATGAGGTTTTACTGATCACCGTGATAGGGTTGGGACATGCTCCTGGCAATGACCACAGGGTTGGACCAGTGTTCGTAAATGTTATTTGGCCGTCAATATTCTAACAAAGATGGTATTTAAGTCAGCACCAGCATTGTACAAAGATTATAGCGCATCCCAGACTCACGCGATATAAGCAACCAGGAGAAAATCCAGGGATTGGTGGAGAGTCATAGCTATTTGATTTATAAGTAAGGGTAAGTATGTTTTTGTTGCAGATGCGTTCAACTCACTTGCACTGAACTTGATTCCCGCTCCTTTGACTTGTCAATGTCAGCGTTCGTGTTTGTCCTTGGAAGAAAATCGTTGGAGCACAGACGCCACAGTTCACGGCTGCCGCACTCAATGCTAATGCGAGGAGGGAAAGAATAGAAGTGGAATGAAAAAGCATTGTAAATTTCTGTGATCAATGACAGAAAGCTGGGGAAATAAGGTAAGTGTGACTTCGCTTTTAAAGACATTCATTCATCATTCTGGTCCCCAGGGGTGATTGATAACGAACTGTTTATTGCAGGGTAGATCTTATAGTTGGGGTGATAATGTAGCATCCAATGAGCACCCTTAAACCATCCAGGGCTTGGTAAGTGGATTTGATCTGCGCTAAATGGGACCTACAGGGAGTTAGGGCAGCGGGCACCCTGGGCGCTCAGTTATGCGTTGCGGATAATGTATATTTGACAGTTAAATACATCAACCGCACGGAACTTTCTCACCCTGATATTTAGGTTCCGAGTTCGAAGTATGAGAAGGAGGCCTTTCCTGATCGCTACTGAGCCTTTTTTGATCTCTTCGAGCCAATATTGCGGCTAGCCCCGAAA
>MU150281.1:41700-130681 GCA_015584075.1 Collybia nuda
AAACTCAAGCGATTGCTCATAGGTATATGTAGGGAATCCCTATTAGGAGGATCATACATCTTGAGATTTAATGCAAGACAACTAATCATCGGATACATTGAGCTCAACAATATCATTCCAGGGGCTTTCTTTGTACTTTTTCTTAGGGATCTTTACTAGCATGTATGTATTTTAAGTACTCGTCTCTAGGTTCAGGATGAAGATAAAAATATAATTATTTACATGCCTAGAGCATCCAAGTCAGGTCAGTATGGAACTTGCACATTATATGACAAGATAGTTATTTATTTATTGAAATAATGGAAGGCTAAGAAACATTCGATGTATAGTTTCACTGTTCCATTTGAATGGGATAGGATAACGGGAAATTTTACTAGTAAAACATTACTGTGAATAGTGATACGGGAAAATGGTGCAAAAACAGTTTACATGGTACTTTAATTCAATTTCTGGGTTCAAACCTGTTAGGAATCGCAATTAAAGTACTGTTGGTTACAGGAACCCGTGGTCTATGACCAGAGTTTAATACCCGAACGAGAAGCATGACCGATCTATGGTCTCGCGAGAGTTAATTGGCCTCAATCAAACAATGAACAAGGAACTCACAGGCAGAACAACAAGATACACCCAAACAGGATAACCACTTGCCAGAATATTGTGTAGCCAAGGTTTAGCAGGGACATAAAGGTTTGCTGAAAGAATGCCGTAATGTTAGGTTGACTTTCGTACGATTCATTGAACCTATTGCGAAAGTAGGTGAACATGGATAGGGGGCGCTGAGTTTCCAAAAGACGTTCAATTTCGGCAATGGATATTGAATGGACCTGAGCAGTGGAGGCTCCAAAACTCCGACGTATATTGGTCTCTGGTCGACTAGTAATTATCCATAAAATGGGAAGGTGTTTATGAGAAGAAGCGTCTTGAATGATACGAATTATTTCACGCTGGCAGCCTCCGTTGAAGCATTCATCAAGGCCATCAATCACAATCACAATGGAGGAGCCTGTGGATCCGGAACGCAGTGCTTCACTATCCTCAGTGGCACCGGACAGGAATGGTGTGATGATCAACTTTTGCATCTGAACTGCGAGTGGTTTCTGAAGGATAGCTGGGTCGTTTTCTATAGCCTCGCCAACTTGCGATCGCTTTTCAGGAATGGAAACCGCCAGCTGGTAGGCAATGCTAGCAACGAGGCTCTCAGCGGACGCTCGAGAGTGTCGTTTGAAAAAGAAGCTTCCACCCAATATATTAAGGATTGCGCACTGTGCTGCTATGTCTCGCGCAATGTGGGATTTTCCGGTACCAGGGGCTCCATATATCCAGCAAATATTCGTGTGGCCATTATTAATCCAGTCAAAGATATCTTGAACGGCAAGTTCACGGGTACCAGAGCTTTCTCCAGCATTTGATTGGTAGTACTGTGAATCATAGGCAGCTTCAGGGCAAGAATACTTGAACAATGCTCGAAATCCTTGAATGCATCAACGCCGCTAGTATCAAAGGTCGTATGACGAATTCGGTACAAAGACCGACCTTTATCTCCTGGCTGAAATGCATAATTGATAACGTCTCCACCGACGTCAGTGAATGAGCTGCCTTGGATGGTGAAGTTGCTTGAATTAGCAAAGGACATACAGGTTCTCTTGTCGTTGAGTGGTTGTGAGGGGTTAAAAGGTTGTGAGAGGTTAAATAAACGTGAAGGACTTCGAATTTCCCAAGGGTTTTCTAGCACTGGTTTGCAGTTTTGTTCCTGTAACCATACCTGTCAACCCATTTAACCTGTTCATGCTAGCGCGACCCTCAAAAACCAGTGGGTGTATTATATATACCATTACGAGGAGGCTCGGGGATCATTTTTTCAAGAGAATCCAACTTTACACACTGCTGGTCACAGAAGAAGGAAACCCAGAAACAGGCGGGCCTCCTATACTTCGTGGTAGTAAGCCAGTAGACGAAGACTCCAGCCAAGCTTTGACGGTAACCAGTGGATGCCAAGATATTCAAGTTGTCAACAACTTAATCACGTGCCATCATTAACGTCACTCGCATCACATGTCAGTGTCAGTGTGTCACACGTCACCAACTTGGCGTGTAAGCATTCTTTTATTAACGTTCCTGTCAAATTTGAACCAATCAAGTATCCAACGGTATAGTGTTTTTTTTTTTTTTTTGATTCCAATTTATTCTCTGTTGTAGCGGACCATATGGAAGAGAATATACATGCGTGGCTATCCTACTTTATCTAAGGGACTCGGTATGGTGTTATGCATTGATCTCCAAATACAACAAACCTTGGAGGAGACGATGCGCAGGTGCATCAAACACTCTCTTAACACCTGGTAGCTCAGCGCTCAAGCCCCACAAGACCTTGACTGTGAGTCCGTGACGAAACCCATTTTGTAAATTAACCTGAATTTTGACTACTGACTTTCCCTTTTATTCCCCTACATGGCTACCCATCAAGAGCATCAACACCTAGACAAAAATCTGTGTCAACAAATTGTTAAATAATTAACTCAAACCAAATCAAGACTCATTAACAACCTTCCCATTTTATTTACACAAGACGTAATAGATATACCATAGCAAGTTAATAACGGTTAACAACTGTTCAAAACTGGGTGGCGCAGAAATGAGGCTAGGACTATCAATTTCCACATATATATTTGCAAGTTGCTTTGTGACTTCAGGACGCGTTCTTTTGAGCGTAACTCACTTCCCTCCCCTGGGCACAATTTCAATTAACATCTCGGAAGATGTATTGTTATCTTATTTATGGTCGTATATCTAACAGGAACTGGTGTTCTTGGCCCCACCGGCTACATACACCATCTGTCTCATGTGGTTGTAGGGAGCTTCCTTAATCCAGACCTTTGTATGTGTCGGTGAGCCCCCCAGCTATCACACATGAGAGGCTCGGGAAGAACATTCTGAAAAAATTTGTAGGGAAGTAGGGAACGTGCTTCCAAGCGCCGAGCGGTTTGTAATGCAGAAGAAAATTACGGATTACCATGGGCTCTATGCAAGATGGCCCTTTTTTGAAGGTTACATGTATCCCTCGAGCGGCTACAGGGAGTATGATCCCAAATATAATTATGCTTGACGAGCCCGTCTAATTCTCTCTATACGTTTAAAATTCTAGGAATCCGCTGCCATAACGGCGGCGATGGGAATTGGTTGTTAGCTCGGAAATATACGAAGGCCGGTGACCAGATCCCGTTCCCATCATTGGACCGGCAGTTGCCGGTATGCACTAACTAGATACAAACAAGCGCCATTCAGCCTTTGTTTTACTTGACTGTCAAGTGACCTATACACTAAAGCAAAAGTAATCAACAACCGGCCTTCGATTTTTGTCAAGCCACATGGATATCTTGTAGGAAATTTTACTCCATTCAGAAATACTTTTATCTCATGGAAGCAAGCCCCATAACAAATGATCCAAGCTGGGATATGGGGCTAGAGACGATTGGATCAACTCAGGTCCCTCGAATTACGCCTACAATAAATTATCACTCGCAAAATCCCCATATATAAAGTTACGATATCAGACGTATTCAAACACTGTTCCCGTCGTCGTCATAGTTTGATTTTTTAAGCTCTTCATTGTCACGTAATGAACCGTCCGTCTTGGTGATGGTCTCCAGGCGGATCTGTACGCCGTCACGCCCTGCAGTCGAAGTTGTGCTGTAGGCAGTCTCCTCTGCTGACAGATATCGTGATCGGGTCCGTGGGGCAGAATTAATAGTGCTCCCTATCGTTTTATGATTCTGGACCTTCATGGTTCTCACTATAATGGAAGAAAACTGTAAAGGAATAATGATTAGGTCACTCCACAGATGGTTAGGAGCGGTCCTACGCACCACAATACCCTATCACGGGAAGGTGAATATTCGGTCAGATGCCAGAAAAGGTTCAACAGTATATAACAACTTACGATAAAGGGAGGGATCTATGTGAAGCGTTAAGCATATTACAACAATTAAGGTACATGACCCGCACCATTGTTAGGACAACGAAGAATCCCTCAACGCCCAGAGTATCCGTGACAATTAAAACGATGAGTAATGAAGAGTATATTGCAGCTTAAGAGAACTTTAGTACGAAAGACACCGAGAAGGTTGGAGATGGGACAAACCCGACTCAAAGATTATGGTTGCTACTTGAGATAGCCGGGTGTATGCGTACTCTCCAGTATAGCCTGAGAGTACGGGTCGAATATTTCTCTCAGCTGACCAGAGCTTATATGCCACAAGAACTACTCTCAAGATAAACATTTAAGATTGAGACAGAAGAAAGCCTTGAGACGTACGAGTACAAGTGAGAGTTAGGGCCAAAGTGACGGAAAAGAAGTACTGAGAAGCATTTGCAACCAAGAGTCCCGCGAATGCTGGGTCATCTGAGCTTTGGGACAAAGCCCATAACAAGTAAATGGCCGTTGCTATTCGCTCCGTCAGAATGAAACACTACACGCCGAAATATCCTTACCGAGGTCACCGAGAAAGAGCAAGAAAGGGAGAGCACAGACAAAATAGTTTCTGTTCCACACAATCCATGTTCGGAAAACCTAGAATATTCTATGAGTATAGTTTGATATAATTGTGCAATTTCACCAACGAAGAATAGATCGGAGACGACAGTAACGATATCAAAAGTAACGGTGCGAACCCAGCTGTCCCAAGTATTATTCTGGTCGAAGAATGCATCCGGTGCGCCTGGGACGTCCATGTGGGTTGTGAAGGCCGTATAAATGCGCCAAGCATCGGTTATAGCATGCTGGAAAGCTTTGCTTAAGCAAGGTACCTTTAAAGTCATGTAAAGAAAGGAACGTACCACCCAACACAGGATGAAAATAAGAATACTGGTACAAAGAAGGTATATGTACGGAATGGACGTGGATCGTCGCCCGTACATGATCCTCATATGATCAACAAACATCAGTGTGTATGCGCCTTGTGGGATTAAAAGACATCAACGTAGTTTATGGTACCAACGAAACAAACTGACCGATCACCAGTAGCTCGATGATTGTGCCCACCATATTTGCCTGTGCATTGGATATTGCCATATTTCAGACAAAAGACGGTTATCCTCAAAGCAACGGTCTCCGGAGAAGGTTTTGGAGAAAAGCTGGAGGTCTTTATGACATATGTATCAGCCTGAGGCCCGATGGCGAGTCCTATGTATAAATCTGTCCCTTGTTGAGCATGGATTGATGAACATGGGGGTTTTGATGTTCTTTCTTATTTTTAAGGCGTAGATTCCGCATTGGTGACTCGTGAGGGAAATTTTACTTAAAGCTGCGTCTCCGAGTGATAACAATCTCGATGTGAGGCACGCTCCTTATGGGAAACCGTCTGATAAGTACGTCGCGTACCACGCTGTCTGGATTTAAATGCTTTGGTAATCGGCGCCCAAAGCTGCAACATCATCTACTTTGAAACGGACGAATTTACGGCTCGGATACTTTTCGCATTTTATTGGGTTGATACTACATACGATAGAGTTGATGAGAGAAGAAGTTTTGATATTACATATTTTAAAGGTTAGTTCAAACCTTTGCCGAGATATTGCAATAGCGTAACAACAGGTTTAGAAGATCTTATATCATGCATTTCCTGAAAGGATTTTCGAACGGGTCATATAGTGCGGAACTTCAAACTCGGGCGTAGGACGACTTTAAAGCCTCAAGACTTGACCGCTTGTTATGGCAAGACGTCAACACTTCAAAAAGTCCTTTCAATATGAACACGTTCCCATCATCTGCCAGAGTATTGATGGCACATAATGAGCTCAACGCACAAATATAGAAACTCACTTGGAACCGCGGGACACGCAGTCCGGGGTGCGTGCGAAATTATATCCTTTATTGTTAGATTTTGATTGTTGGAACACAATGCAGCGGCGGTGGGGCGGCGAATGCAGCGAGCACAAGACATACTCCCCCACAAGCCTCTATGTGCCAATCAGTCATTGTATTAAACTTGATGATCGGCGAAGATGGTGTCAAGAACACTAGAATAAGTTGCCTCCGTCTCGTTTCGCCTATACACTAACGGATCAGATTTAATTCCTAATGATATACAAGGTGCCTACCTTATATTTCCTTTCTCCTGTTTTTTGGGGGTGACCCATTAGTGTAGATCTTAATGTGCAATCATAATCACTGTACTTTTGTGCGTGGAAGGCTATTCATTGCCAGCATATGGATCCGAATACTTTCGTCTATACGTTCATATGGAAAAAGTCGCTGATTGAAAGGGGCCATTCGTTGAATCACAGTCTGCACGATCCTCTCCTTTTCTATGGCCGTGTCGAACGGAATATCCTCACGAATTTCAAGGAATAGACAGGGAGCCGGTCGATTCGAACCTACAACAACAGCTTCATGGATAATGTCTGCGCAGCAACTGCGTACATTATCCTCGATAGATCTAGATCGCGCATCAGAATCAAGGCTCAATGGAAATGTGGTGGACTGCACTTTGCGTCACAGAAGCCGCCGAGACTCTTGACCCAATCCCCACCACGTCCTCTGAATAAATATAGTTCAGGCTCCACCTCTTCAAAGAGATCTCCGGTGTGATAAAAACCGTCTGGACTTATGAGAGATGGGTGAGGGCTATCCATATAGCCCGAGCGAACGACGATCTCTAGGAAACGCCGGCCTCCGTTCCCAGCATCATGAATATCCGTCGAGGGAATCATCTCAGCAGAGGTATCTGGAATCATTCGCAGATATCGGTCACCTTTAGCGTTTCCGCATCTCGTCATCATAAGTTCCGCTGATGGTGGGTGAGATTTCGTGAAATCATTATGTGAAAACATGCAACAGACCAGTTTCCGAGGCCCCATAAATGGACTGTATTTATTAGTACGAAGCTGAATTTGTGACAACATAGAGATCTCACCATGATCTGTAGCCCATTATCGTAGGCCCAATTTTCCTCATCAGCGCCCAGAGTAACTCCAGTGTGGATGATCTGACGACAGGTTTGAAGGAGGCCAATAATCTCTGGATTATCCCTCGCACTGCGTATGTGCCTTGCAAGGAAAGGTGCGTATAATACGAGTCGATTAACGCCAAATTGTTTTATCATCACCACCAACTCATCCGTTGACATCCCCATAGAGGATGTCTGTACAGTGCACAACCCATGATAAAATGCGGCACAAAGCACTGGAAAGGCCGGTAAATATATCAAGACATCCATTCTCCAACGGTATAGCACTCACAGCAAAACGAGCCAACATGAGCCAGACTTCCAAGTGTATTAATTGCATTCGGCCCACTTCCTCCGCGTGAATTCCGTAGTAAGTGACCAAATGTGTTCACAAAAAATGACTTCACCCATCCATGGGTGCAAGGAATCAACTTGGGCATTCCCGAGGTTGTACCCGAAGAGTGTACAATCATCGCTGTGTCCCCATATGAAACCGGGGCCACATATAATTCCCCCACTGTGGTGGCTTCCAGAGCTGTAAATGTGAGAGCGGGAAGGGCCAAAATCTGGTATTTGCTGACAACTTCCGCAAAGGTATCGTCGAAGACTAGGGCAGAAGCTTCACTCTTTACAAGAAGATCCCAGACCACCTCATGACTAGAAAAAACGACACTGAAGAGTTGGGGAACGTATCCGGCAGATATAAGTCCGAGAGTATTGATACCGTCCGAATATTTCTTCCCCGTTAACCTGCAACGATCCGTTATGATGAAGCTCCAAGACGCATAGAAGAGTGACTGTACCAAATACCAATCACGGATCCCGGCTCATTGGATAGTGATTTGGACCAATGATCAGCAGCGACTGCAATATGCTTTGCGGCTTGTTTCGAAGAAACCAGATCCCATTGAAGCTCAGTATCATGTTTGGGTCGAAATGCCGGGAACTCGGGAGCACGGCGAAGGGCCTCAGAGACGATTGAAACAATATTCCGACTGGTGTCACGTTGGGAGTCGAGTTTCTCGGGTGCCATGCTGGGTGTATCTTCAATAACAGGACTGTGTATATGTATCATGCCGATATCTGACGATTTTTCTGGGGCTTCCTTTCGATCATCTATAACGGGGTGTGAGACCCTCTATGCCCTGTGGGCTTGTGGGAAATACACGTCGTTGTCGGATCAGAGTCTTATTTAAATCATGAGGTGTATGTTCATGTAGGGACTAAGCACGGACATCGGTTAACGCCTTTCCAACGCCGCTCGTCAGAGAAGATGAAGTAAAACGACGCCCACTTCTGGAATGTCACACGGTACAAGAACACAAATGCTATACAAATGTCGTCAGTAAAACGTATAACCAACGGTATGCGCCTGTTGGTCCTTCACCCGTAAGATGGTTACATACTAAGGTATTCTCCGTATAATTTCTCCTGCTCGAAAAATTTGAACACCCCGACTCCTTCTCATCCGCTTACGCTTGCACGAGGCACTACCAGATATATATCAACCCCTGGTTGCAGTGTTGGCCATATCATGTGTTGATTGTATTGGGTAATGGGGGGTAACCACCATAATAGCCCTTTATTATGGAAACTTCGTTTTCGTCGTTACAGATGACAGGGCATCGATAAACTTGAAGCAAACCGTTTGGGAGAATATGATATGTCGAATGTTCCGATCTTTCGGGCCTCTTTCGCGCATTCGAAGAGGCCCTCTGCGAACCAAATGGCCTTTTCAGATCGGTTGGACGGTCCCTATACCCGGCATCGCAAACATGATGCACAAGAGATATCAGTGGTAGTAGATTCAAGAACTTTATTCCCACGACCTGGTCGGCAGTGACCAAATATACAAATAAACAAAGGCATCCAGTCATGTGCACCAGAAAGTGATGCGGCCTTCAAATTATTGAAATTTTGTACTGGCATGTCCTCCGAAAACGTTGCCCCATTCTGAGCTACCCACATGGAGCCAAATGATAGCAAGAAAATATTCGATGAAGCGAACTTGACTTGCTTGTCCGGTCATCGATGCCTGTCGCTCCTGCTCAAGAGTCAACAGGCGAGAATTTGACGTTTTTTGACTGGTTGGTGTCGCCGATCTCATTGCTAAGACAGCATTATAATATGCCAGTTTATGCTCCTCCAAAGAGCGCACTTGTAAGGTTCAAGTACAATTGGACAGTTTGACACTCCTTGCCGACATCGTCAGGCGAATACCTTAACTTTATAATCCCACTCGCACTAAGTTGCGGACTCGAGAGCGTCCCCATACGGGGTCAACATACGGTGTGGACATCATACTTCTGTTTCGACTCTTCGGTACCACGAATTGAACTTTCGGTCTGGGTAATAGCCCCCAGACGGAACTGTAGGCCGTCCCCACTTAAACCTGAGGTTGTAGTATATGCTATCTCGTCAGTTTCTTGACGCTGTGGACGGAATAGCACAGCAGAACTCGCGGTACCCCCAGATCTATTTTGCTTATTGACCTTCATCGTTCTCACTATTATAGAGGAAAACTACGAGAGCACTATAGTTAGCCCATCCCTCATTATGAAGAAATATTTTTACGCACGATGATGCCCTATCACAAGAGAGTATCCAAGTCAGGGAATTAAGAAAATATACGTTTTGACTAACAACGTACGATGATAGGAGGGATCTGTATAAATCGTTAGATTTATCGATGGAGCTGAAGGCGACGGTTCATACTATTATGAAGAAAATGAAGAAGCTCTCAATCCCGAGAGTATCCGTAACGATCAGAGCAACGAGAAGCGAGGAGTATATTGCAGCTAAGGAGATATTGGTTAAAGGAAAGGAAAATAGTAAGGTTTACGTACCAGACTCGACAATTATCATTGCTATTTGTGATAGCCGGCTAAATACATACTCTCCTGTATAACCCGAGGGTACAGGCTGAAATTTCCTCTGAGCTGACCAAAGTTTATATGCTACAAGAACTGCCACAATGCGGGAGGCGTCAGTTCCGAGTTGAGTAAAGTATGTTCCAAAAACGCACGAGTACAAGTAAGTGTCAAGGCTAAAGTGACCGAGAAGAAGTACTTGGAAGTATTGGTGACCAATAGAGCCGCGAAAGCGGGATCATCCGAGCTATGGGCCAAGGACCACAACATATATGCAGCAGTTCCTATCTGTTAAATCAGAATGAAGTGATGCACACCATATTCGAGTTCTCGTACCAACGTCGGTTAGAAACAGCAAGAATGGAACGGTACAGATCAGATAGCTCTTGTTCCAGACGACCCACGTTCGGAAGACCTAGAGTGGTGGGCCTTAAGTACGGGTTGATGAATATATAGGTATATACTCACAAAGAATAGATCTGAGACCACAGCAATAATATTAAAAGTAATGGTTTGAACCCAACTGTCCCAAGTATTATTTGTTATTCTGGTTGAAGAATGTGTCTGGTGTATTTGGTATATCTGTATTGCTTGTGAAGCCTGTGTAGATGCGCCAAACATCGGTGGTAGCATGCTAAAACATTTTTTTTTTAGCGCGACACCCCAACTTTAGTCACAAACAGACGCACCGCCCAACATAAGATGAAAATAATCACACTGGTACACAGAAGATAAATGTACGGGGCGGACCTGGAGCGTTGTTTGTACATGATCTTCGTATGATCGGTAAACATCAGCGTATATGCACCTTTGAACATCGAAGAACGTCAATATAATCCGTCACATCACGAGGGACAAACTGACCCATCACCAGCAGCTCGATAATCGTGCCCACCAGGTTGGCTTGCGAGCTGGTCATAGTCATCTTGTATTAGAGAATGGGGAATGGGAGATGTTCAGATAAAGGTTATCTATTCCTAGGGTTGCGTTTTTTATAGGCGTTTGAAAAAAGAGCTGGAGGTTTTATGTCATGTTATCTTAAAGCCCCGATTGCGAATCCTATGTATACTCAACTTGGAGCTTGTTGACGAACACAGCCAATTATACCATGCTATTCTGAGGAATAGATCTTTGAATGAGGGAGGGGGAATCATTCAAATCTATGTGTTCGATGTATAATGATGGGGTTGGGTGTAGTTCTTTGAGAGTATTATCGCCTGACGGGGCTGCTGTGCATCATATACACCATCATAATAGCGAGTTTTTTCTCACCTGCGGAACTAATTCCATGATTAATGATTGTACATCCGTTATCGAGGTTCGACAGCGGGCCGGCGCGATATTGAAGCCTATTAACTTAGTTTACGGGTGCAATAGTCAGAGGGCCGTGGTGGGAATACATAAACATATACCGAAAATTGTGCGTTGATGTTGGAAATGTTGTTTTGAAGGCTGCATATGCTTATGGGCCGGGCTCCCGTGCGTCAGGGTGTGCTATTATTAAGCGATAGGGATATAACCATGAGGAGGGCGCCCTTGGTCGATAATCGTTTTGCTTCAGTAGTGACTAAAATACGTTTGCAAATATTTTTCTCCGGGCGGGTGGCTGGTATTAAGTGTAATCAAATTGAGGTAAATACCAATGTAGACGAGGTGTGAGCCTAAATTTCCCTCACCAGAATACTTCAAAAAGATGTAATTCAGATATAGATCTACGATAGATCTCGGGAGTCGTGAGGCAAGAGAAGAATTCTCGGACGGTAAATGAGGATATCCTGTTGGAATTACTTGGTTTGTTGATCTATTTTGATAATCAGGACGAAGTGAGAGTGGGATAGTGAACATAACGACTATGAAACACATCCATTTACCTGTGTGCTAAGCAAGGGGCTTATCAAACTTGATATTTCGCGATACAAGGAGGAGCCATCGAATGGGCCGGGTTGGACCCACCGTAGTGATACTGCGGTCAGAATTCAAATTACGGTGGTCGTACGCAGTATTTACGATAGGTCTACATTATACATCAGATCTGAGCCCCACGACGAAGACGAAGGGCCGGACTTAGCGTCACATAATCTGGCACGAGTCCGTCGAGGGGTTCTAGTCCGTCCGTAGGTCATTATGATACCTCCACAGCATGGAATAACAAGTTCCTCTGTTGAAACTCGAAGTTCTTGGCTCGGCGATTCTGAAGGAGATTGATAGTCTTTAGGTTATCTATTGGGCTACGTGCGATCCGGTTAGCGCCACGAAGCTTCACCTTCGAAACGAACCCACACTTCAAGTTGTGGATAGCTCCATGGAGAATATTTCGATAGTAAGTACCCGGTGACGACTGCGGCCAAAGTGCCGAGCCAAAATTAAAAGTAGTGATTCAACGACTTTACAAAGAAACAGTACTCACGGTAAAATACTTTACGGATGATATGCTGTAATCCTCCCAGTACTCATATTGTATTATGTGTACATCTGATGATGACGTAAAATGTGTTTCGCGCTCAATTATTCATTTCTTATATGGGCTGTGGGCCCTCGTTGAATCATTATTCATGTCCTCAAACATGGGTCTAGAATCGTAAACTTATAAAGTAATCGATCAACACGAAATTAGAAAACACGAGATATGATGGAACTTACCAGGACTTGTGCTAGATATTCTAGGCTATCGGAAGAAATAATCAATCGAGCTCGAATAAGATAGTATATTTCCCAATCATACACTTGGTGCTTCCTTCTCCTCGTCGACTCTTTCAATATCTTCCAAATTTGGGGAAGCAGACTTTTCCTTTTTATCAGCCATACCCCACCGAGAGTCCGTTTTCGAATGCAGATCAATATTACGCTGAAGACCCACAGAGAGCAGGCCGACGGCACATAACACTAGAAGTATCTTCCATAGTAGGTGCATACTATCTGCGAACGCTTGACGACACTGCCTTTGTAAAGGTTCTTCTAAGCCTTTAATCAGAGGGATGGCAATATAAGTGATGTCCTCGTCCGATGTGAATTGTTGGATGAACGTTGCCGGAAGCGTGCTCCTGAGTTTGTTTTGTAGGACAGAAGCTCCGATGGAGATACTCCAAGACTGCACAAGGTATTTATTTCTCAGTGAGTCTGAGAACTATAGTACGTACCTGTGGAAATGTTCTACAGAAGAGAAGGAAAGCCAGCGCTGCTGCGTTATCGGTGACATCTAGTGGCGCGAGTACGGAGAACGTTGTAGCATAAAGAAAGCCCAACCCAACCGACGCGATCATCTGGAATGGTACAGACACGCCAATTGGGGTATCAGGATTTAGCAGCAGCATAAGACCAACTCCGATTAGCATGAGACACCATCCGAGTACATTCTGAATAAACCTCAGTTACATTCCCGCTAAAGTTGATAATACATACCATAAGTCTGTAACAACCATACTTGGCTACCACAATACCTTGAACAATGGCGGCTGGCGACAGCACCGCGACGAACGGAAATATGTAGACTCCAGAGAGGATTGGAGATGCTACTTTGGCTGCTTGGAAATACACAGGGCTGATGGATTTTAGGATTTGTTCGAAATTTTAGGGATGGATCTCACAGGTAGACTGAGTAGAAAATTAGCAAGTTTCTAGGTATATAGATTTCAAATCCTTACAATTTACGCTCGTGATGACCAACGCGTGAATTGCGGAACCAAAATAACTGTATATAACGATCGTCCTTTATCATAAATATTTTGTTCAATTGACTTACCCAGCAAGTGATGTTCGGTTCGACATTATTCTTAAAGGTAGCTATCGATCCTTATGAGTGATGCGTGGTAGTGTTGTAAATTCGAACATACCGTCGGATGTGCTGCGTATAGAACATTGTATAGGACCGCACCAACAAGTCCCGCTACGCCTATTATAAGCGGGCACAGCACATTGGCAGATGTCCAAGGAAACTTGATGCCAGCCCATGTCAATGCAATAACACAAGAGGCTGTGCTGGCGATGATTAATGTATTCCCACTAGGGCGAATTAATACCGTGAAGAGCGATCCAGAGTAAATTAACGCACATCCAATCCACAGTGCTTAAGATCGTTCGTACAGGAGGACGAGCAGGTTTACGGAGCTTCAGGAAAGCAAGGACAACAAAAACTGCGATGCCCGCCAATGGCAGATTAAGATCTGAAAACAAAAGCCAATAAGTTAAACACGAGGGTCTACCAAAGGGAATCGCACAGAAGAGCCTATCAAGCGGTTAGCCTATTGTGAATGCGTGATGTGAAGATTCAAACCATCTCCAAGTCGTTTTTTGGACAATTGCACCACCAAGGAATGGACCGGCGCCAGTAGCGATAGTGAATGTTGCACCGGTGATACCATTATAAAGCCCTCGTTCCTTCAGCGGGACTAGGTCAGAAACTACAATAGTGGTCAGTGTCTGGATGCCGCCAGATCCGAGGCCTTGAATGGCTATCACGGCGTCAATAGTCGGCTTTATTAAATAGAAATATAATTGACTCACCTCTGCCCACAATCAATACAGTCATACTCTCTGCCCGTGCACATACAACAGATCCAACGGCAAAGAGCAAGAGACCAGAAAGTAACACGTCTCTTCTACCAAATATCTCTGCGAGTCGGCCATTCAGAGGGAGAACTGCCGTAGTTGAGAGTGTGTACGCTGCCGAAACCCATGCAAAAGAATCCGTTCCTTGAAGTTCATGTACGATGGATGGTAGGGCAGTCCCCATAGACCCCTTGAGATTTCCACAATGGACAAGTAGTTGTAAAAAGTAAAATTTTACTCACGATATCTATGGCAGCCACGAATATGGACATACAAAGCGATAGAAATATCAGCCAGAATCTCCATCCGCGATGGTGGTCGACGCTGGCATTCTGCTCTGTCTGGTCGGCAAGAGGTGACATCAAGGCCAGGTGTCGAGTACACCGGCTAGCTGACTTCTCATTCTTTTAATAATGGCTTCTTCGCCTTAAGGTGTGCATTCCAGAAGAACGGTTATCTAATTTTGGAGATGTCAGTTACAACTCAGCAGGAGTCACCCGTACACGCGACCCACTGTGGGGGTGGATCGCCCCTCCATAATGGTGCCATTTGGATCTTTAGCTGGGTTCGTAAAGTGGTGATTGTCCTGTATGGGGAAGCAGCTCGAAATAAGTGGGCTTCTGATGCATGCTAAAGTATGTGAGAACAGCCCTCTGACAGTTGGCAATCCATATGATGATCAATGTTCGATGAAAATTCGAAGGTTGGTTTACGTAAGTGTTTGGCTATTTTCGGCAAAAAGCGGCCAGCGCTGAAATGCTGAACACGTGCCCATCACAATTTTGAGTTCGAATTCCTTCAGACTCCTCTGTTTTCTAGTCCAAGCTTGTTCGAAGCTCTTTTCACGAAGTATTGTGGCTTTAAGGGGACAGTAGACAGCATGGAGCATAGATACACATTACCACATTGATGCTCACTCCCTTCAGAGCCTCACTTTTCTTTGTTCCTCTTTGTCTTGTACTTCGGTTTTTGTGGGATCGACTTTCAAAACGATGGCACCTCTACCAAGTACGGGGACCACCACCGCAAGGATTCGTCATGGGTAACTGTTTGCAACTTAAGAGTCTCCAGGGACTAATATAATTCAGGAAACTTGGGCCAACTCTATTCTCCGACGGCGCAATCGTTTTTGTCCGAGATCGACGAGGGGTCTCCGAGTGCTGTCAAACTTAGTGGCTATATGGGTGTATGTAGAGAATTACTTCTGTGTACTCAAGTCTTTCAAACCGTTTCAGGATACACAACTCTACGTTGTTGACGCTTATGCCACATCTCAGATTTTATCGCGTCCTGATGTGTATGCCCCTACGGACCTCTACGTCCAGTGAGTCTATTTGCTATGATTCGAGTATGTCTAATTCTCTACAGAGGAAACTTAATGGTATTCGGAAAAGGATTGCTTTCAACGCTTGGTACATTCGTTTGTAAAATATACCCGGATAGTGCTAATATTCAACTGGATAAGGTTCTAGACATAAGAGGCAACGCAAAATGATTAGTTCCGCTTTTTCGACTGCAAGCCTCCGCGATATGTATCCCTTAATGCGCCAAGTACTTCTCACAGTGCGTCGTGAATAGCGCAAACTTTCTTTCCCAATCTACGCTGAATTTTTAGTTTGACTAGGTCCGTGAGCGGTTAGGAGATAAAATCGAATGCAATTTCGAGGAAATTGATATGCTCAGATTGGCCACCAAAGCTGCCTTGGAAATCGTGGGTCACGCGGGTCTTGGTTATTCTTTCGACGTGTTTAATAAGGAGGAACACCCGTACAGTAAGGTGATCCACGACCTAGTGTATGCGTCTTCACACCTATATTCAGCACCTTCTAACGTTCCTCTCGGCTTTTAGCCCCCAAATATTCAGCCTTTTCGTCTTCCGACAAGGCCTGATGGGAATAATTGACTACATTCCTCGTTTTGTGACGAACCTGTTCCTTAACAACGTACCTTGGCCCAAAGTCCGGCGGATCCATCGTCTTATAAAAATAATGGATGCAGAGACCTGGAACGTTTATTCTGAGAAGGTAGAGCTCCTTAAGGGTGGCGATGGCCCCGCCATTGGAGATAGTGTTGGTCATGGCAAGGACATCCTCAGTATCATAAGTATTGTTTTTTGCTCTTTTCAATTACCAAAAATTTTAACCAAACCATAGTGAAGATGAATGACCGCGCTCCCGCGGAAGAAAAACTGTCAGAGGAGGAGATCTTAGGTCAAATATCGTAAGTGCTCTGCATCCACACGTATATGGTCTCCTTAGATCAATTTTGACAGGACTTTGATTTTTACGGCAACTGATACTGCAGCTGGAGCTATCGTCAGAGCTTTGGATCAGCTTGCCCGTGTGCCCTCTGCGCAAGATAACCTCCGACGCGAAATTGTCGAATCTGGAAAAGAAGGAGGTGGACAGATCAGTTACGATGTGATATCAGCTCTACCATTCCTAGATGCCGTTTGTCGGGAATCATTACGGCTGGGCACACCCGTGCCGATCCTAACACGCACGTAAGCCCGGATTATGTGCGTTCATACCGAGCGCACATCAATAATTCACATTTAGGACTAAAGAGGATACTATTCTTCATTTCTCCAAACCTATTGTAGGCAAGAATGGAAAAAATATCGAAATAATCAAGGTCCCATGCAACACGAATGTCGTCGTTTCCCTTCGGAGCATCAATAGGAATACTGAAATTTGGGGGCCGGACGCGGACGAGTTCAACCCCGAGCGTTGGTTTAACCTCCCCGAATACTTCCTCAAAAATAGGCTTCCAGGGTCGTACACCAACTCGTATGTTCATTAATTTTTACATTCATCGTCTACGCTGAGATAATTCTCGAATCTCAATAGAATGACGTTTTCTGGCGGTCCCAAGGGCTGCATGTTTGTAGTCTAATTTCGTGAAGAGATTTACGCTGACCCAAATCCTACAGCGCTTTCAGGTTCATGGAGCTAGAGCTCAGTAAGTTGTTCAGTTGTAGAGAATGTCAATTGGTGGTTGACATCTATGATGATGAATAGAGGCTACACTTGCTGTATTAATCGAGGCGTTTGAGTTCAGTCCTGCCGAGCAGCCGGTGCATTGGTATACAAAGGGCATCCAAAAACCTGCGGTGAATGTCCAAGCTCCTGCTTCTCTACCTATAAAGATCAAAAGAATTGGGAACTCTGTTTGATATAGTTGTATAACTTGTGTATAGTACTAGGGTTTGAGCCTTCTGTTTGCAATATGCATTAGCAATAGAAATGGCTGTGCGATACGTACAAACTGGTTGAACATGAATAGGTCATGAATAGTATTCTCCTAGACTTGTAAAGTCGAAATGCTCAAGCCTGACCTTTTCTTTTTCGTAAACCTATGGAGGTTCGGGAGGAGAGTCTAGGGTCGGCTTTAACTTTAAAAAGCATACATATGGAGTTTAGGACGTGCACGTGACTTTGCGTTGCCAACACAACCCTCAGTGGCTGTTCCAAAACCGTGACGCCCTTTCCAAATCTCAACGAGCAGATTTGGAGTATGTTACCTGCCGAACATGCTCTGATGTTGTATAGAAAATCATGGTACGTTCTCATTAATGCCGCAACTGAGAAAAAAAATCTGATTTCACTGCCACTTCATAGTTCACAGAACATGGAAGTCGACCCTTAGGCTTAGAAAGGACTGTGAATGACTATGTACTCAGCTTGCCACTGAGACCACAACAATTCTACCAAATTTTGTTAATCCGACCATTTCGGCCCGTCTCTGATCTCACACGCTCCTGTCTACTAAGAAAAACCTTCATCACGATTTCGTTCCGTCCATTCACATGCCACCAATACCAAATCGACGAGTCCTATTCAACGAGATACCTCCAGCTGACGGTCAGTGCATCTTCTTCCCGATTATTCGTCAAGGCACAACGTTTACCTATGAATTCATAGGTTATCCAATTCCGGGAAAGACCACAGTCTACGACACTTCCGCTGAAATCGACCTCGAAAATGCACCGCTCTCTAAGGATAGCATTCTCGTAAAAGTTATTTGTTTGTCACTGGATCCTTACATGAGGAGTCGGATGAGGAAGCCCGATGTTCCTGGCTACGTCGTACGTCACCGCGGCTTCTGCATTTTCTTTCATCTGAATCGCTTCAGTAGCCTCCATTTATACTTCACGAGCCGTAACTAGAACCGACTGGTTCCTTTGAAGGTTAACTGACCTTTTACGTAGGATCAGCGGTCATGGTGTCAGTGTCGTTCTTCGATCACGGAACCCACACTTCAAAGAAGGAGCACACGTTAGAGGGTTCATGGACTTTGCTGAATATTGCATTATCGAAGGAGATGGCTTCCCAATGCAAAGTCTAATACTCTTGAAAAACGACCTTCAGCTCCCTTGGTCCTTGTATGTCGGTATCCTGGGGGTCCCTGGTCGTACTGCTGTGTTTGGATGGAGGGAGTATGTTAAGCCAAAAGCAGTAAGCCCTGTTATTTTTCCTTGAATATTATGGTAAGTAATATTCATTAGAGAGGTGTGGCGTTCATCACTACAGGTGCTGGTAAGAATTTCAGTCATCTTGATCAAAAACTTCTGTAAAAATATATCTACTTTAGGTGCCGTTGGTTCACTCGTGATTCAGTTAGCAAAGCGCGACGGGATGAAAGTCATAGCATCTGCGGGTACTGATGATAAGGTCAACTTCATGAACGAACTCGGTGCAGACGTCGCCTTCAATTACCACACGAACTCTACAAAAGACATTCTCCGAGAGCATGGCCCCCTAGATGTGTATGAGTTGGTTTCGTGACTGGGAAATGCAAACCTAACCCATTATTACTCAAGATATTGGGATAATGTTGGAGGTGAAGTTCTGGACCTCGCGTTAGAAAATGCAGCTTTCTCAGCAAGTTTTGTCGAATGTGGCATGATTACCACATACAATTCTACAAATGCTTACCCGTTCAAGGCAGGTGTCCTATCAACATGGTTCGATGTATCTAATGCGGTGCACTAGAATATGTTCAACATAATCTCGAAAAATATCCAGATCAACGGATTTCTCACAAGGACTTTACTTGAGAAACATGAAGAAGAGTTCCTCCAGATCATACCAAAGATGGTAGGGGATGGCGAACTGAAGTATCGAGAAGATATTACCTCAGGGCTGGCCAATACGGGCTCTGCACTGCTGGACCTCCTTACTGGTAAAAACACGGGGAAAAGTATTGTGATAGTGAACGAAGGAAACTCAATAGGGCGGTTCCCAAAATCTGTCATGTAGATTCCTGACGCGAGTTCGCCCAGTGATGGATGAACCAAAAATTTAAAAGAATGGTTCTGCTATTGATTTATCCAGTGACAAATCTCCTTCTGCTTATGTTCATTTGATTTTCTAGCGTGAGGGCATGTCGTCGATCTGTTCGAAACAATTAATCTTCGAACATGGATTTGATTGACGGTGCCCAGACGGACAAACATGACGGATGGAAAAACTTTGGGTCTTCGTTAATACTCCCTGGCAACCATGAACGATAAAGGCTATCGTGACAGCATGGACATCGGAAGAATTTCATCCGCGTTTCATCGCGCCCATTATCTTATCCACATTTTACCGAAGATATCCATGTTATATCTTCAACCCCCTCACTATCGATAGGTATTAATTTCAAAAGGGGATGTAGCAGATCCTGCATATGATTCGAAGAAGGGTACAATCTGCCGGGGAGACGTCAATATCGCGATGGACCACAAAATATGTCTTCCAAAGCCATTTGGAAGGTATACATTCTGTTCCAGTCTCGATCTCAGCCGTAAGGCATAAACCCTAAAGAAACACCGCAACCCGCTCTATCTCTCGTAAAGAGATTCGAGTCCCTCTGAGGCCGGGTTGAGCCGATGACAAGTCCTATAAATAGGCCTGTCTTTTGTAGTATCAAAATCCCGCGATCAGTTCGGCCTACCACATTCACAGCCATATTCAGGACAATATTTCCCATCCAGCTACAAAGTCGTTGTGGAAGTTCGGATTCTATCATCAAATTTCTTAGCGATATAGGTGTGTGCGACCAAAACAACCTCTTGGCGTCCGAGGAAGAGCACTTTCACGCGGAGCTACCTAAGGAAATTGGACAATTCACAATCATCATAGACAACGCAACGTTGAAAGGTCCGGCAGAGGCTCCTGGACATCGGACAATATCTCATTATGGAAGTAATAGGTTTGCCTCGTCGACAGCAGCTAGTCACAAGCAGCCTTGTCCGTCTGTCCCCCTTGACGAGAATGGCGGGGTCTATGACATGACCATCCTACCTGCTGTCATTCAGTCTATTTTCGGGCTTTTAACTCTGCATTACAGGTGATCATGACATGCACCTGTCTCGACGGCCACAATATACACGTGTCGGAAACATGATGAACCCGAAGGTCACTTCACAACCTTTCTCCCAGCGCTGTCATTCTGTGCAAGTGCATCCGATTTCTCGAGGCATTTATTCAATTGACCGCGTGGTTTGGACACAGCCCGCTGGGAGTTGTTTTCATGTGGCCCGGACCTTAGGTGGGGAAAAATTACTTCATTCATCATCATCGATGACTGATAAAAGAAAAATACATAACATCGATTAGCATATTGATTGCTTCCATCAATGCGCTCATGTGGCGGAAGGTACTTACCAAATCGCTTTTAAATACACTTGGGGCTAACTCCAATCCGTTCGGGATAACACATACTTGGATATAATCTCATCTCGATACTTATATCTTTTTAGCTAACCTGTTATTGATCGAGCTTTTATATTCGTTCGGGCGCAAAAACCTCTGGACTGTAGTATATGGATACCTGTGCTCCATTCTTGCGAGCGGCACAGCCTACATATGTGTGGATTCCGGTCCTCAGTGAAAGTGGTCTATGACAACTAGCAAAGAAGACAATTAATTCTGCAAGATCCTTCAGTGCAAGCAATACTCACAATATTTCTTGAATACATTTCACGTATTTTTTAGATATTTCCTCGTTGCCAATGTCCTTGTAATATTTTGCAAGTGCGTTCCCAATTGTCTCGTCGTTTGAGCAATAATGGCGAACCGGAAGGTAGATTTTTGGAGCAGGATCTGGGTGGTTTAAACTCAATTCAAAGTAAACCACAAAACCGCTGGCATAATGTGCTGGATTGGTAGGAACAAGGTCCGTGGTCGCCGCTATATTTCCAAACAGCAAGCTCCACAGATGCTCAAAGCACTCCATACTCTCGCGTACTGAAGGGGAGTCAAGCGCGCCGCCAAGCGTAAACAGCGCCTTCAGATCGCGTAGATTACGAGAACGCGTACGTAGGTATATTTTGGCCCGATTTTTGGATCGATGTACGCAGTCGACGGCGACTATTTCTGGAGTGGCGCAACGATCGTCTGGAAGCGTAGCAATATAGGATGAAACTTTGCCCCATTGAGAGTGGAGGTTGAGCTGTCGCATGCACTCTGAGACTATCTCAGTAGGAGATACGCCGGTATATTGTGACCTAATATGGGGAAGGAAGTAGGCCTTGCCCACGATACCCGCTCGTGTAAAGTCGGCACCTAATGTTATTATTAGCATGTCACAATGGCTTAAACAGCAAAGCAATACCAATCGAGAATTGGGACACATGCTGTGAGGAGATAGGTGTCCCGTTCCCCGATGCCACAAGGGTGTTGAAACAGATCTGAGGCCATGTCAGGTCGTTTTGGTCGTTGAGTCCGTGGCAAGCAAGAGAGTTTAGGGTTGCCATCCAAGAAGTGGATTTTGTTGGACTACCGTCAGTGCACGATAGAGGCTCGACAGTGAAACGAATCGTGTCTTGGTGATCTTTTGTGATGACCCAGCTGAATTCAATGGGTGAGCAGTCGTCTCCCATATATGATTTCGGAGGTGATTGTGTAAACTCTTTAGGACTAGGCCCAAGATAGGGAATCATATATGAATAGAAGAAGTTCATGTAGCGAGCGCTTAAATTTGGAGGGTAGTGTGCATACTGTAGCAGACGCGAAATAGTGTCCCTCGATAGGGTGCACCAAAAAATGGCGCGCTGCAGAGACATTCTGTTGGTAAACTTACAATAAAGATCAACATATATTCAATCAAAATATCCGAAAATAAAACTCACTACAAGCCATAGGATGGCCCGCCTCGTATGCCAATCAGAAGAAAGCATGCCAGAAATGAGAGGAGCGCGCGGGCAATGTCCATAATTTATATGCTCAAGAAATCCTGTCTTGGTCGACTTCCAAGTATATCGTTGGTGCGGAAGAAGACATCGAACACACCAATATGAACTCTAGAAACTCTGAATAGAACGCGAGCCACCCTAAGACGTCTAAAAGCTCAGGTGGTAATGGGCTGAACACGTCGTATGAAAAACACAGTTATCGCGAATTCCTGGAACGTTTAAATTGAATTAATTTTAACCTTCCGACAGGTCAATTATTGTTCGAAAACAAGACTCTCGGGCCGGAGAAGAGTTTTGTACCACAAAATATGAACACCTGAAGGTTCCATCATTTGTGTCCGGGCTTCGAAGTCTGATACCAGTTTAACGGGAAATAGGTGTTACGAGGGTATGCTAGAAAGGATCAGATGATCCGTCCAATAGATCTCAGGTATAAAAATTTCAATCTCTATCCTCTTCACAACCTCGCTTGAAGCTAGCCTCCGCCAATGCCGTCAATGCCGCTCCTGGATCTGGATCACTACGGCAGTCACATAAGGTAGCACCACAGCCTGACTTACATGGGGCGACACATCTCCACTGAATTCAAATGACAGCTTGCTAGTCTTCAGATGGTCCGCGGTTAATCATATGAGATTTGGGATTTGTTGCCTGGCGATAGTGTGTAGCTACATTAGCCGATGCCTGGGATGTCGATAGAAGAGAGTTGTCGACGACGGACTGTGAGATTTATGTCATGGACTTCGAAATCTGGATAATCTGATTGGCTGTTTTCAGGGACAGAGGCAACAACAACAAGCAAGATCAAATATTAGTAAACGAGGAGGCTCAGGTTCCAGGGACTTGTTGATCTGCATTTAGTCGTTACCGCATGCACAGAAGTCATGACATTTTGAAAACCCACAGGAACTTGGAACCCCAGTCGGCCTAGGTTTCAAGCGCCCACATCAAACCATCAAGGATGAAAAGAAGTATTATAAAAAGGTGTGGGATATGGTATCGGAAGGGGCTCCCAGGCCCTTTCAGCTTTCGACAGACATCATGTCCTCTGAAGAAAAGGTTTATGACCCCGAATCAAGCCCCAAACATGAATTCAAGGACATCGCCCACGATGCATATATCGTGGATGCCTCGACGACAGACCCTCATATGCATCGTTCTCTTAAAGGAAGACATGTTTCTATGATTGCCATTGTACGTCGAATTCCTATTTCTATGGTGTACCAATCTCAGATATTCTTTTTCGTAGGCCGGTACTATTGGAACGGGGCTTTTCTTGGGATCTGGTAAGGCTATCGCCAATGGTGGACCTGTTGGTGCAGTTTTGGGGTATCTCATCGTTGGCTGTCTTGTCGGCTTCATGATGTATTCCCTGGGAGAGGTGCGTTATCGTGCGGCTTGATGTTGTATCACCTTATTTATAGATTTTTATCCCGGTCAGATGATGGTTTATGATCCTAGCGCTTGTGGGTTCATCGAATTCTCTGCACGCTATGTTGATCCTGCCCTCGGGTTCGCCATGGGATGGCAATACTGGTTCCAAACCGCCATGACCGCGGCCGTCGAAATCGTTGCCGCATCTATCGTTATTGAATTCTGGGATGCGAACTCCAAGCATTTGGCTATCTATGTTACTGTTATGTTGGTGGGGATTATAATCATCAATATAGCAGGTGTCAAGTAAGTTCATTCTTACTGTACTAGCCCCTTTCGAAACTAATCATACCATAGGTATTTCGGCGAATTTGAGTTCTGGTTTGCATTCCTCAAAATCATTACCGTCCTTGGCCTCTGTATAGTGTGTCTGGTTGTCGATCTTGGAGGTGCACCCGACAGAGATCGCCGTGGCTTCCGTTATTGGAGGGACAGTCCATTTAATAATTCGTTCCTTAACATTACGCCTCCGTCAAAGGCGCGTTTCCTCGGATGTGCGTATAAATTTAATTTAGTGACGTTCATCTCTGTATTAATTTTACACCTACAGTTTGGAACGTCTTCACTCAGGCAGCCTTCTCTTACGGTGGTATGGAAGGCCTTGCATCCATCTGTCTGGAAGCAGAGAATCCACAAAAAACCATGCGTACAGCAACTAGAGCCATCTTCTACCGTATCGTCCTTCTATGTAAGCACCGACTTCACTTGTGCATCAGAAACATGAAGCTGACCGCAACCTTCAGACATTGTGTCTCTCTGGCTCGCCGGGATGTGTATTGCTCCTGACAACCCCAATCTTTTGCGTGCAAATGCTGAGGATAGTGGAACCGCTGCAGAATCGCCATTCGTCATTGTGATCACCACTGCCGGCATCAAGGTCCTCGACCATATCATCAACGCCGTTGTCCTTACCTCTGCATTCTCTGCCGGAAACGAAGCTTTATACGCCTCGTCGCGTGCATTGTTTATGTTGGCACAAGAAGGCAAGGCACCCCGCTTCTTCGCAAAGGTCCTCCGGAGTGGTGTCCCCATCAATGCGCTTCTTTTCACAGCCTTGTTCGGATGCCTAGCATACCTAAATTGTGGCGCAGCAGGTGCTGGAGTAGCATTCAACTGGCTTGCAAACATTACAACCCTTGGCTCCATGCTTACATGGTGCGGCGTCGCGCTTTCGCATATCCGGTTCTCTCGCGGTATGCGTGCCCAGGGTGTGTCGCGCGATATCTTGCCGTTTAGGTCGTTCCTGCTGCCATGGGGCTCGTATGTTGTCCTCATTTCATTTATCATCATCATCTTTTTCTCTGGGTGGACAGCACTTAAGCCGTGGTCACCATCCGATTTCTTCTCCGTCTACGTAAATATCCCATTTGCCTTTATCCTCTTTGTTGGCTATAAGGTTATTATGAAAACAAAGCTTGTGCCTCTTAATGAGATGGATCTGTATGTTATTATTCGTTTCGCTTGGCCTTGCACCGCTAATGTCCTCTCTTAGGTCGTCACACTACGTCAAAAATTCCGTTGTTCGCAGCAAATTCTAGATCCATCTAATCACGCCGCATAGTGTCTTTAATGTAATCTTGGTTCGGTGTAATGTACCCCCAATGTAACCCTTGCCCTTGGACTTCAGATGGACAATGTTACAAGGGTTGTATCAACTATACGTATATCCCGCAAATAACCAAGCAAGTAAACTGTGCTTTCTTTAATCTCTAAAATCATGAGATAAAGGGTACCAATAATAACAAGCTTCCGGCATGTGTTTCTACTACTATTTTCGCGATTCCACGGCTGGATTCTTGTGCTTGTGGTTGTCACACCAACGTCAATCTTGTTACATGGCGATGCTAATCGCTAAAAGTAGAATAATTATATATCTTGGTACAGAACTCCAATCCAAAAACACGGCGGATCCCACGAACTATTCGTCTAACCATGCGTGTAAGGCGCAGAACAGCACTTGAATTTCACATGGGCTTAACCATGGGATTCAACCCCGTATTTAAGCGTACATAAAGGCACTCCTAAACCCTTTATCGTATATGCGGGAAATGGAGACGATTTATTCATTATAATTGCATAAGTAGAATGGCTCCACCATCCACGGATGGAATGTGAGGGAAATGCCTAATATATTAGAGTTGGTGAATTGTGGCTCCCACAAGACAGAAATATGGACCGGGAAGGTACGGGAGTCCTCACGCGTCAAACGATCCAGGACCCACTCACATGCGTTAACGCAGTTTCATATGAAGCATGTCAAACCTATATAAAAAATGGACGGGTCGTGCCTGTAAATAGAGCCTGAGGACCATTTATCGAGTATGAGTAACCCGAGTGAAATATGACTTGCAGTTTTCGTTATAGATTACTTATCTTTTATGCTAAAGGAAAGCTCTAGAACATCTAAAATTAGGAGAGGGGTCACTAATGCCGTTGACAAGGGTCTGGTCCAAATACAAGGGGTCTTGAAACACGTGAATAGATTGGGTGGCTCTCCATTAACAATCGCGACAGGTGGGTCGTTATTCCCCGCCTACCAGGGCATTCTGAGGGGAATCAGATTTCTATATCATATTGATCTTTGCAGCGTTGGTCAAGCCCGCGCGCTTTTTGGTATCATTCAATAGCGTCAACAAACGCTCCAAATGGTTTTGTAGAATGGCGCGTGTGGCCTGGTGAAAAAGGGCTACATAGTGTAAGTGCCTTCCGATGTGGATAGGTCGGGTACTAACTGAGCTCATTTCCCGAAACACGTCCCAAAAATTAACCATCGTAATAAACTATACAAATTTGAAACATTTACAACTCGAGATGCTCACACAATATCGTGATCACTGTATTTCGATGTCTTAATCTCTTCATTATCCCGGGATGTGTCTGTCTCGGTAATGGTCTCCAGACGGATCTGCATGCCCTCTGAGGTCCTACCATAAGCGGTTTCATCGGCTTCCCAATTTCGTGTTCGGAGTCGGGCAGTAGAGGTGGTGGTATTCCCCAATACGTCAGGAGTCGGAGAGTTCATACTCCTGACAATGATGGAAGAAAACTAAGAATAAAAATTATCAGACCATGCTGTAAGATTGGAAATGCTCCGACGTACGACAATCCCCTATCATGAAAGGAAGTGATCGGTTCAGGAGTTAGAAAAGGTCTGCAAGAAATCAACGACGTACGATAAATGGAGGAATCTATGGAAATCATTAGACATATTACTGGACACGACCAAAATAATACGCACCATTGTCAAGAGAACGAAGAAGCCCTCAATCCCTCGAGCATCCGTAATGATCAGAACAATGAGTAAAGTGGAGTATATCGCAGCTTTATAAAACTGTCAATACTCAAATAACAGAGATGTTTGTAAGTTAAATACGAACCGGACTCGAAGATTATGGTTGCTATTTGTGATAATCGGTTGTACGCATATCCTCCGGTGTAGCCTGAACTAAGCGTAGGCCGGACACTCCTCTGGACTGACCAGAGTTTATACGCAATAAGAACTGCTCCAAGAAATGAGTCAGAGATTTAGATGAAATACATGTTTTACACGCACTGGTACAAACGAGCGTTAAGGCCAACGTAATCGCAAAAAAGTACTTGGAAGCATTGGCCACCAATAGGCCGGCGAAGGCTGGGTTATCGGAGCTATTACCAAGGGCCCATAGAACGTATATGGCGGTTGCTATTCACGCAGTCAGAAAGAAGCGGTACATGTAAATATGATTAAGCTTACCCACGTCAGCCAGGAATAGAAGGAACGGAATAGCACAGACTAAGTAGCTTCTGTTCCAAACAACCCATGCACGAAAAACCTGACATAATGAATTCTGGTTGTGGTCTGTTGAATCGTAAACTTTCACTCACAAAAAACAGATCAGAAACTACGGTGATAACATTGAAGGTTGTGGTGCGAATCCAGCTGTCCCAAATGTTATTCTGGTTGAAAAATGCGTCCGGCGCGTTTGGGGTGTCCATGTGTGTGGTGAAACCTGTGTAGATGCGCCATGCATCGGTTATTGCATGCTACATAGGGATTAAATGTTACGTCATGACTATAGTCAATGATTGAACATACCATACAGCATAAGAGGAAAATAATGATACTGGTACAAAGAAGGTAGATGTATGGGATGGACGTAGAGCGTCGCCTGTACATGATCTTCATATGATCAATGAATATGACCGTGTATGCGCCTGGAAGGTTTTGCGAATATCGGTGCAGTTCATATTGTTTAATAGAATAAACTGACCCATCACCAGTAGTTCGATAATTGTGCCAACCATATTGGCCTGTGCTGAGTTGGTTACTGCCATCTTGTTTTGCGGCCGGAAAAGAAGGGAATGTTTTAGCAAGGGTACTTATCCTTAGGGGAGAGGTATTCTGGAGGAAGTTCGGATGATGTTATGTCGTGTTATGTCGAGGCTCGATTACATGTCCTGATTCTGTTGTAGGACCTTGATTGCTGATCATGAGTGTGGGGGGTTTCAAGCTGTGATATTTGAAGGTCTAGATTTCGTTGACAGTGGGGGAAAGCGTTCAAGAGCATGTTTCTAAGAGATAGAGTTCTTAATGCGGGGCATGATTCTCATCGGAATCTGGAAGAAGCCGTCGGCCCGTCACGCAGCACCGTGCTGTCTGAATATGAATGTGTTGACGACATCGAAGCTCAGACCTCCCAATCGAGAGGTAGGATTATCTTCCACGACCATCAGATTCGATAGTCTCCCGTGATAGGTTTAACTTTCATTATAAAATAGCGTATCGAAGCAACAGCTTCAAGGAGATCTTCGTGGCGATTAGGGGACATGGTTCCTGTGGCGAGCTGTCTGAAGGTTGGCATCTACCAAGTGGGGCCCCCTTAACCTTGAGAGGGTAGGCGCACATGGCATCTAGACGAGACCTAGCCTCAGGGGCTTGTACAGGTGTTCTAGTGAGACACCAACACTCCCAAAAACCAATCAGTGTATGAACATCTTTGAACTGCCAAAATGATGATGGGAATTATTGATTTTATTATTTACAAATGTAGTAACTCACATACGAACACGGAATGTGTATGCCGGTAGGTATGAGAAGCCGTTATTATTACTATTTTTCCTACAGGACGAAATATAATACCCAGATTTGTAATTTATATGGGAAGAACTTGCCTATTTTATCCTTTCTTCTATTTTCAAGGTACCTGATCAAGTAACAACCAATCTAGTGTGGGATTAGTATCATTGTACCTCGGAATACCATCAAATAATAGCTCACGAGCCCAAGTATCTTGGTTTTATATGGGAAACTTGTTGGTGGGGTAACGGTAACCTCATAAATCCCTAATTAAATCCAGAATCTGCGTTACAGTCAATATCTATGGATAAGTAAGTTCGTCCCGTACCCAGCGTCAGGCCAGACTTGCTGCTGATTTCAAAGATTAACTGGATAAATCAATTTTGTTTAAATCATAGGTACTGCGGTCTCCAATATTACAGACCACTCGGACTCATGTGGGGGCAACTCACATTGGGAGATGCTGGATCTGATTGCTATTCATAAGGTCATGTAGATATTTCAATGGGATCATCTCTAATGAGGGAACTTTATAAGATATCTGTCAATCATGGAATTCCTGCCTCCTTGAGTTTCAGTGATATAGGAGATTTATATTGAAGTGTAACATACTTTCTTCCGATGTTCCACAAGGTGTTTACGATTATCTGATATCAAGTCCTGGTTGTGCCCGCGTAGAAAGGGGTCCTACGTAATAAAATGGCGGCGTTTCTTGTGCACCCAAGTTCACCCGACGTGGCCCCTACACCCCTATACGTATGTAGGACCGGATTCCTCAGGTTTTTATTTTACCTTGCGCACATGTCCTGTAGGAGGTTGTGCATATAGTACGGGTCGTCCACAAAGGGCGAGCGAAAGGGTGAGAGGAACAGCTAAAACTGTCCATTTCTAAGGGAACCACTCCCAAGTGCCTCATTCAAGAGCTTCCCAAAAGAAAAAAAGTGGTGGGTATCATTGAAGGGTGAAAGCATTGAAGGGTGAAAGTAGGCGCGTGGGACGCAAACTTTACCCACGTGATATAATACGTCAACATGTCACGGGTCAATCTATCAAACACACGTGATACTTGCTACTAGGACGACTCCCACTTCCCCGATCGCGTTCTTATCACTGCGTCATCACGTCATTGGGTTCGTTACTTCTTCTCCCAGCCAATCAGCATCTGAGAATGCACGTGAATGAATGTTTCATGCATGTATATAAAGGCGCCCTCCGACCAAATTTCCTTCCCATCCTCGCTTTCCTGCATGGACTCCCTTTCACTAGCTTAAGCTGGTAGGATTAGTTGTTCTGCCGGAACACGCGTGTATAGAACCATTCCACCTGATCGCGTCATTCTTTCCCCATTTGGTTCCGTTTTATCCATGAGGTGGTCTGTGTAAAGTGTGCACACGTTCAAGTTTCAAGACACTTGCAACTTACCCTTGAATTATACTTCTACAGCAAGTCTATCCGATTTAAGATTCTGTTTAGGATATATTGCCATCACCTGGCCCTGCAGCCCACAATAATCCATATTTTAAACAACCCATATTGGCTATTTATAGTGTCTTTTGTAAAGACAGCTTGTTTCATTCCTGGAGGAGGACAAGTACTGCTTCCCCCAAGAGGATTCTGAGGCCAACGGTACTAGTTCGAGCTCAGGCATACCAATAAATTAATACCAACCCTAATACTTACAAGTGCAGCAGCCTACAATAAACAGACTTGGACTGGGCTGTTCTAGCCATCTCATAGTAGAACTTAAATTGATAATCGATATTATCGCGATGGTAAACTACGTGCCCAGTAACGTTTAATATATCCGAGGATGACTCAAGCCGCAGGGTTGCTTATTGCGCAAGGCAAAGCAGCCGTTTACATACATAATTGAATATGACCAGTGAGTTGCATGCTGATCAAGTAACTCATCGTATGAATCATGGTGAGGTCAGATGGCACTTGACAGGGCCAATGGATCAAGTCTAGCTGGATTTGAATGCCTGGAGCGGGTAATACATATACAGGGTGTTCTATTACTTCAATATGATTATAGTTCACATAAATGCGGAGCGCTGAGCGCCGAGCCCCACATAACCTGATTGACTTGAAGCTTCCTGCGTGGTTAGTAGCGGAAGTTGAATTTGGCCATCTGGTTATCAAGGCGTAGAGTTTGAAAAACATAGAGGTTTCTTTTGAGCCTCGTTCGCTTAGTACTTGTCCTGTCGCTGTCGAGAAACGCCATCGCGTAGCATAGGTTTCGAGTCAACCAACGTCAAAATTCTGAAAGAAAAAGTCAATTGAAACGGTGGCTGTGCTGTCGGTTATTGTGCCTGGAGTTACCCCGGATAAAGAGCGCCCGCGTGGGTGTTGCCATCATCGATGTATCGATGAACACAGCTCCCACCACTACCACAGCTTCCACCATTTCGCTATTAGAGGCACTCTAAGCTTATTCCAAAGACTAACTAACACACCCAATACTTAGACCTACCTAGTAAAAAGTAAGAAATGGGTGATTCATCATCGTGACGAGTCATTGACCATTTTCAAGCCCTAGCAGCCTAATGGCACCGAAGCCACCAACGACGACGACGGGGCCGAAGAAGGGTCTGAAGCTGCGTAGGGCGCTCAAATCTGCTGCACGACTCCCTTCGCGAGCAATACCTACACGCTCATTGTCTGGCCTCAACCTTGGCCGGGGAGGGTTGGGCAGGCGTACAGCACTGACGCCGTTGCCCTCCGAGCAGGCCTTCGTTTACCTCAGGATCAAGGTCATCTCATGCACGGCGCTGGTCGCAAAAGACCGGAACGGCTACAGCGACCCCTTCGTGGTAGTTTCAGTTTTGAACACGAGGCACCAAACACCCGTGGCGAAGCGGACAGTAAACCCCGTATGGGAGGGCAAGAACGGCGGGGAGGCGACGTGGGACTTTCCGATTTGGTTGTCGCTGGCCGACCAGTTGGGGGCGGTGGAGCTGGTGGTGTGGGATAAGGATATGGTGGGCAAGGATTACCTTGGAGAGTCAGCGATACTTTTGGACGAGTGGTTTGGGAGGGAGGGCGAAGGCGAGAGGGCTTTTGGCTGGGATGACGAGGCCAATGTGGTCAGTTTTTTTTTTTTTTTTTGCTTTTTTTCATTCCACACCGTGCAACCCCTGAGAACTTCTTGGCTCATTATCAACGGCCACTCCTCTCGTTGGAAGTAGAGTGACTTTTTCGGGTGCCAACGGCTCTAATTGTTGGTGGGCTAGCTTACCTGGTGACATTTTAGCCATGGTAAAGCAAAGAGGATCGTTGACGTTATATTTCACCATCATACTGTTTGCTGAAAGCCGCCACTGATTTGGTTACTTTTTTCACAGCCATTTACCCTACCTTTAGTCTCAACTCGCGCCGGCACCCCCGTGACCGGCTCTGTTCAGGTCAAGCTCGGCTTCGTTTCGCCTCCTAACACGTCGAACGTCATGGAGTTTGATGAGATCTTTACGGAACTCATCAGGCGGTCCCGTCCGTCCCTAGTCTCGGCTCCACCTGTATGTACTAATGACTTCATTTATTCTCCACAACGTTAAACATTTATCCTCTCGCAGACTGAAGGTGTTGGCACAATTCGCTCTCACCAATCAGGGGCGGTATTCCAAGACGATGGTGGGCTATCTTCAGATGATAGTGATGATGAAGACGATGGCGAGGGTGACCATCACCATGATGACAGTGGTCGTGAGGGCGTCTCGGCATTCCTCGCACCACCAGGCGGTATGTCGGCTCAATACGAAGGTGTGCTTTTGTCCAACCTTTTTTCGGTTCTAAGATTCACTGACTGGTTTGCCTTAAGGTGGCCGATCCACCCCTTCAACGCCAACAACTCCTCTCTCAGAAATCTACAAGCCCCCGGGCCCACCCCATCTGACCATCCAACCTTCATCACCCGCGACCCCTACACAAGGACCAGACACCAAGACCCCCACTGCCTCCCCACTCTCATCTACCCCTACCTCGACTGCACCAGGTACGCCCAACATGGGTGCACCTTCACCAACCCTGCCGGCGAAGAAGAAAAAGCTGTTCCCGATCCCTTTGCCTCGCAGGATCTCAGGTCTCGGCTCGTCATCATCGAATAGTTCAGTGGGTATGATGTCGTCGAGCTCCTCAGGTGCTCTGAGCACTCCATCTTCCAACCTTCCGCCTGCAACCCCCGTGGTTGACCCTACAACTGGGGAACTCGTCCCAGGGACACCAGCACCGGCGTTGGCCTCACCCGGAATAGGAGCCGAGGAGGAGGGCAAAAAGGAAAAGAAAGGGAAGAGATTCAGGAAGAGCTGGGGTGCTGGGAGCCCGGCGCTGTCGCCATCGCCAGTTGCACAGGAGTCTGGCGAGAGCGGGGGTAGCGGGCACGAATCACGCAGCCCGAGTGGCAGCGGCAGCGATAATGTAAGAGCGGAGGGTGTGAAAAAGGGGAGAAAGAAAAAGGTGGAGTATAGCTTGGATGCGGGTAATGACATCGTCGGAATCGTTATGTTGGAGATACAAAGTGCGGAGGACCTGCCGAGGTTGAAGAATAGTGCGTTTTTTCCTACTTCTCTCCATATGCGTCTGATTGATTTTTGATGATTTTTGTGTAGTGACCCGAACTGGATGGGACATGGACCCTTTTGTCGTCATCTCGTTCGGCAAGAAAGTCTTCCGGACCCGTGTTATCCGCCACTCACGCAACCCTGTCTGGGACGAGAAACTGCTCTTCCACGTGCGGCGCTACGAGACGTCGTTCAAGGTCCAGCTCACCATCCTCGATTGGGACAAGCTCAGCAGTAATGACCACATCGGTGATGCCAGCTTTGATGTTGCGAAACTTATCGAGCAGGCGCCGCAAAAAGACCCTGTTATGGGCTTGTATGATAAGAGTGAGAATGGGGAGCATGATATGGTCGAGTTTAAGTTGAAGTTAGATGGTGGGGCGGGTGGCGTTTGGGAGGCAAAGCATAACCCTGCAATCAACATCCGGTGCGTTCCTCTGTCTTCTTAGGAAGGTACCACCTCTGATATCTTGACGGTGTTGATAGAGCGAAATACCAACCATACGATGCTCTGCGCCAGCGATTCTGGAGGCAATACCTAAAGCAATACGACACCGACGATACCGGCACTATATCTCACCTCGAACTCACATCTATGCTGGACTCTCTCAATTCTACTCTTACACGTTCAACCATCCGTTCATTCTTTACACGAAATGAGAAAGTGCCCCATCGTGACGAGCTAACAGTCGAGGAAGTCATTCACTGCCTTGAAACGGAGTTAGGCCGACCCGATAGTGAGAAACGGAGAGTGGACGAGGAGGAAGGCGAGGGCGTGGACACCAGCGTTAACGCTACTCCCGCCCTCGGTGGTGGTGGCGCGAAGTTGGACCTAGACAATCTCGACTTCTCCGGGCCGCCACACGTAGGTGCAGATTCTGGGAATGTGAAGGCAGATCCTCCTGGACCGTACACAACAGAGCCGGCGGAGATACCCCTAGTTGAAGTTGCTGCGCCCACCGGCGGAGCTGGTGTCACTGCACCCGTGAAACTTGGGGAGCAGTCACGCCAGGGGTCGTATTCCGAATACTCGGAGTCGGACGATGCGGAGGATGGAGGGTTGTCTTCTGGATCTGCGGCCGTAGCTTCGGGGCCGGAGGTGGTGGACACGACGACCGGGAAGACGAAGAAGTACCGGTTCAGGAGGAAAGCTAAAGGGAAGAAGGGCAAAGATAAGGAGAGCTCGGGATCTGGATCGGGCGACGCGTCTGAGGAGTCGATCGAGAGAGTGATTAATGTTAGGAACTGCCCGCTGTGTCACCGACCGAGGATGAACTCGAAGGCAGAGATGGATATCATTACCCATATGGCTGTTTGTGCGAGCCAGGATTGGGAGAAGGTGGATAGGATCGTTGTTGGGAACTTCGTCACTGCCAGCCAGGCACAGAGGAAGTGGTATACGAAGATCATTAGCAAGGTTTCTAGTGGAGATTACAAATTGGGAGCTGTACGTGTTCTTCGATCCTGAGATATTGGGCACCAACGCTGATATTCACGTTTGTAGAATTCAGCCAATATCATAGTGCAAAACAGGATGACAGGGCAGTTGGAGGAAGAAAAGATGCAGGTCTATGTCAGACTTGGTATTCGCCTTTTGTATAAGGTGCTATCTTCTTTTCGGCCCTCGAAGTCCTTTATTTATCACCTCTTAGGGTGCGACAAGTCGGATGGAAGGTGGACGCGGTATGTATCTTAGTAATAGTTCGATCTACATAGGTTCTTGACACACTTATTCGTACTTTAGCGCGTCGGCTTCTCAAGTCTCTTTCTATTAAACAAGGCATTAAATACGACGCACCTGAATCAGCCCTCGACATCCCTACTTTCATTGAGTTCCACGGCTTGAATGTAAATGAGATTCAGGATCCTATAGATTCCTTCAGTGCGTGTTAGCTTTCGGTGCAGATCCAGACACTAACTTTCCCAATTCTTTATAGAAAGCTTCAACGAATTCTTCTATCGGTGAGGCTATACATGTCGTTTCTGAACGGTCTTCTGTACTCACCAACCCTTTTAGCAAACTTAAACCGTCTGCCCGACCCATTGACAAGCCAGATGACCCTTATCGTATGGTTAGCGCTGCTGACTGCCGTCTCATGACTTTTGCTACTGTCGACGAAGCAACCCGGTTATGGATCAAAGGTCGCGAATTTACTGTCGCCCGACTCCTTGGGGATTCCTACAAAGGGCAGGCTGAAAGATATGCGGGTGGTGCTCTCGCCATCTTCCGTCTTGCGCCCCAGGACTACCATCGGTTCCACTCACCCGTCGAGGGGACGATCGGGCCGATGACATACATCGCTGGGGAATACTATACCGTCAACGTACGTTGGCTCTTTCTGCTATTATGGTTGAATGTTGAAGTTGTAGGTCCTTAGCCCCAAGCAATTAGAACCTCGCTAGATGTGTACGGAGAGAACGCTCGCAAGATTGTCCCAATTGATAGCCCGCATTTCGGCCGCGTCATGGCTGTATGCATCGGCGCTATGATGGTTGGAAGCATTAAGACTACAGTTCAAGAGGGGGATTACGTACACCGTGGCCAAGAATTCGGTTACTTTGCGTTCGGTTTGTCATTTCTGAGTCTCTCGGGGAATAGTTGATTCATGCTGGTTTAGGTGGATCAACGATCGTGATTTTGTTCGAAAAAGGCGCCTTAGAATGGGACGAAGATCTACTAATCAACGGACGTGCTTCGCTAGAGACTCTTGTTCGTGTCGGGATGGGCATCGGAACAGGACGTCGGGGCCATGTTCACGCTGACTGAGTTCCAATAACCCACCGAAATAGTTCTGTCCTTGATTCAGTGTTTTCGTGGAATGTACTCTTTCGTTCCAATGGACTGTAACATGTGTACCACTACCGTCTACTTCACCCTTTGAACCTCCTGCTTATTACGACACAGATTGCATTCGTTATTATAAAGATAAAAATAGTAGTAGTTCCCTCATCGTTATTAAATACACAGAATTCCTATTCTGATGTGCTCTCCGCGTTGGAGAGATATGACGATACTTCTGACTCTGAGTCTGTCCCAGAGTCGACACTCATTACATCGGTATCAGAAGCATCTTCATCGTCCAAGTAATATGCTTCAATCTGGGTGGCTAGGTTTTTCCATTCGACCACGACCATCGACCCCGTATCCAGTGTGTTCCATATCTGGGGTTCCAAAAGCTCTCTGCAATTATCCCTCTGAAAAATAAGAGACTGATAACAATCCTCCCACCAAGCCAGGAGGTTCGATGGTGGAGATCTGAATGACTTCTGCCGAATTTCAGAACTTGCGCCTAGCAAACAAACAGAATCACGCACACACAACCACTGAATAACTTCTTTGGCACTTCGTAGACTCGCATTATCAGAAAACAGATCAGGATTGATGTACGATACAAGTTCAAGGTTATTAGGGGGGCACGACAAAAGGTGTTTTGACCAGTTTTTCAAGGCGTACCGTGGTGGTACTTCGTAATCATGAGTTTGACCTCTGGAGGTTCGATGAGAGACATCTTTTCTATTTGAAAAAGAGAACCTACCCTCCACCCGAAACCTGGGTTATCGTTTGGATACAGGAACGAAACATTTTCGCATGAGCTGTAGAGAAGAAGTTTGGACCCAAAAAATATTCCCGAGATCGCGTTTCATCCAGAAGGAACTTGAAAAGCTCTCTATCTATGTTGACATATTCCTCGGTTCGAAACGGTTTCCAAACACAGAATGCTTCTCCAGAGCCGGGATAAAAAAATCTTCTAAATTACCTGTGTCAACCTCTTCAGAAAGTTGTTGGCGTTCCTGTAGGTATTCGTTTGGATTGAATACGACATTGAGAGGGAGAGTCAAGACCCGGTCAAGACAATGGTATGATCCGTAATTTGAAAGGCAAATTAAGTAGCACAAGTCTCGTTGACTATTAATCAAACGAACGAGGTTCCCTGGGGGATTGTAGATATCCTAAAGATAAAGACACTCATATCAGAATAGAATCAAAATGATATTAATGAAAAAAATAATTACTAAAAGCCATTCGACTGCTTCCCTCAGCTTCGTTTCCCTGTATCTAAAATCATTTTGTGGGGCTTTGTCCGGCAAGAAATCTGGAATGCGTTGAAGATAGTCAATGAGTTGTATTTGGTCTCCAAGTTCCGTAGCTTCGCGACAGAATATGACCCAGTTATGGAATATAAATTTAATGGCACGTCTATCTGCATCTGGGGCGGTCCAACTTCGCATGAATTTCAGGCAGCTAAGAGCAATTTGTATATGAAATTTCGTAGAATCCACGTAGAACTTCCCCGCACGACCGCGGTTGAATAGAAAGTCTGAGAAAGAGGCATGGATGACTTGAATACCAGCTTCATCAGTCACTGGTACATCCAGAAGCGGATGCATTTTACGCAGAGTCAACCGAATATCACCCGTACGAACCTCTAGGAGAGAGCCAATGACCACCGGAGAGTGATAGTCTGTCTCATCCTGTGACTTTTTCGCAAGCAGTAGAATGTATCCGAGTATGCGAACAAGGAGTTGGGAGTTTGGAACCATGGAGAGAATCTGATGATATAACTGATCGAGCTCGGTAAAGGGGCTCGATTGTCCAGATAGAACAAGATTAAGCTGGTCTGGGGGCCACACATCGACACTATTGATGAACTGTAGTACTGTGGAAGCATAAATAAAATACCCGGACGATCTACGGACAAGTGTTTCGATGTCCTCCTCAGACGGCCAGTTTTCGGGGATGAGGGCAGTGGTGTAGAGGTGGTATTGCTGGCGTATCTTGCGAAAGCCACTCTGTAGGGAGGTTCGGATATCGCCTGGCGATGATTCCAGGAAAATGTGGCGACTAATCGTCGAGAGGGTAGGATCTACGTTGAATGAATGTCGGATATGGGGTTCAGGCCTACTAGAGATCAAAAATGTTAGGGGGAGACTATGGGTATAGATCATGCCCCAATGTGGCCAAGAATCTCGCAGTGATCCATTTCGTTATGACACTCGTCCAAATTATCTATAACAATAAGGAGTGGTTGTCGAAAAGAAGATCCTGTGGTTATAGTTGCTGACTGGAGAGATTTGAGTGGGTCAACAATTGACTTTCGGACTTGATCGTCAAGACGCTGCTCGAGGATAGCCCGATTTTTAGCGACAGCTTTACCGATGACCAGGCGAAGAAAAGGATTCGAAGTCGCAAGCTGGTGAGCTATAGTCGTAAAAATATAAGTGGCCACACTACGACGGTCCTTTCCTCGAGCAAAAAAGAAGCTTGCTGCTAGTGTCTTGGCTTCTGCACAGAATTCTGATATCGTTTGGGCTATTGCGGACTTTCCCGCACCTGCTGGTCCGTAAAGCCACAATACCCTCCTATGATCTTGCGGAAAATTACTAGTTAACGCTATCCAGTCCGCAATTTCTGATAGAATGCTTCTTCGGGTTTCAGGGTGGCATTTTGGAGGTGGGGCACGTTCACGTGAATTGTGGAATGCCTCACTTACTGTCGCCTGATATAGGGCATCGATCCCTACACGCTAAGGTATGTACTTTACTGTGATAGTTGTACCACACACCAAGCTCGGATGTTTGCTCGTTAGTGAAAAACCGGGCCTCTTTTTGGAAGTTGTATTGATTACCGTGTACATCGATAAGCGTGCTTCCTTGAACAATCGGATTGGTGGACTGTTCAAAGTACGGCATGGGTCAAACCAAATTAGAGTCGTCAAATAAGATAGGGCGTGAGGGCTAAATCTCGCTCTCAACAGATTTAGGATTTGTGGATAGTGGATATCAGTTAAGCGCCTCCCATTCATTTTCGTTTTGTTAGTATGAACACGTGAAATATGCATGTGGAGCTCTTGGGAAAACCCGTCAAAAGAAGCGCCGGAGGTAGATATATACCTTAGAATCATAGAGGTGGGTAAAGTCGCTGGAGTATCGAACTTGCGGTCAGATTAACTTGTCTGAATATTGGTTTAGCTGTGTCTGAGATCTGGTATGGACCCTGTTACCGAAGTACAGTAGGGTAGAGGGTTTTGCGTATTCTTAGTTAGACTTTTTTTCTTGGGCGTGAAAGTAGCATAATAAGCAGCACGGTTTTTGATTTTACTAGTACGCACTTTGTGAGTTGGAACTTAAGTTGTGTCTTGGAAGTTGAGGAAGAAATTTTTTTTGATCTTAGACTAGATCGAGGTCTTTCCTCCTGGCAAAAACCGTGGGAAAAACCTAGCATAAACACTGCGGAAAGTCCCGGCGGCATTCGGCCATTGCTGGTGCTTGCATTTGTTTGCCTTATAGCTCAACTCTTCAAAAATTTCGAACTCGGATATGCTGTGCTTGCAACAGCCCACACAAGACGATCAACGATTGCTCAGCTACGAGTCGGCTTGGTACCGATTTGTCAAACTCTTGCTCTCGGTGGTAGCGAGAACAATCAAAAGGTTTCAAGTCCAAGCCCCCTAAATTCTATTACCAAACCTTTCTAGCGGTGATACACATCATCTGTGGGGTCTTGCCCATTCTCACCATATGGTCCATTACCCACATCATGGTCATGAGGCCGTCTGAAAAGCTAATGTTGCTTCAAGTTTCAGTATTAGAAGACTTACTATCTTTTCTCCTTCTTCACTCTCCGAAGAAACAACGAGTCAGCTGTACTGTGGTGGGACAGTAGGAGGGCTGGGGCGAGGTGGGGAAGATTTGAGATCCTGATGAGATGAGAAGCAACTAAACAGTACTAGTAATATTTGTTGGACGAATTTGGACTCCAGGGCAGCCAAGAGGGTTAGAGTGGTTCTTATTATCTCCTACGCCAGGTATCCTCCGGTCCGCTGGAGCCGGGAACATACTTGTAAGTTTCAAACTTTTTTTAAAGAGTAAGATTGATTACGACAGTTCATTCGTCATTAATCACAAAAACTGTAATAACCTACCACGTTTCCGAGGATTATGTTGGCTACATAATTTCTCTTCATTAAGTCGCTAGGGATCAGGTGGTCTTTACCGTAAACCATAGCGCCATTCTTACAGTTAGGAGGGCTCGATCGCAGGCCTTGCTCTTCGGCATGAAACGATAATCCCGGAGAAACCAAAAGTGCGGTAATAATGGAGTAAGGCTCGATATAATAGCTTTTTCATCAATACGGCATGAACCACATCGCCACCGATACCTACGCACATGCCTCGATTTTATTCTCAGACTACTCGGTGAATTCCTAACAATGACCTTAATATATTCAGTGGAGTATATAAAGGGAAGGATGAGTACCATAGGCACAAGGCAGCACTCATCTACAGCCAACCTTACATATAGATATCTGGTACTCTTCTTGTGGAACTATGCAAATTCTAGGACTTGCCGCCCTGTTCGTAGCGTTTGCTCATACAGCCTACGCGTATCCCATCGGAGACCCTTGTTCACCACAAGGTGAGTTTCGTGGCCGCAGCTTATGTTTTTGATTAGCTTAACGTTTCCATGTTAGGTGCTTTTGGATGTTTTGCAGATCCGTCGATTAATGGCGGCAATGCCTTCATCTTCGTGTGTGGTCCTACAAATACATTCCAGTACTCTGCAGGCTGTCGCTGCCCGACCTGCTGCCAAGCCACATTGAGTGGCGCATTCTGCACTTGAAAAAGGTATTTTTGTCCCGTTTAATTATGGTTGTGCAAACTCAACTTTTATGCTGAAGGCAGGTTTCCAAGTGAGAAAAATAACGAAATGTATATGTACTATGTAGGACACAAGCTTGAGACAATTCGATAAATCCAAATTATGCCCATCTGATCCCAATCTCGAAGTGAGACAGGAGAACCACGACGAAGCCTACAATGATCTCCTAACAATTAAACTTTTGATTATTGTGGCCTCTTCTCAGTCACCACGAAGAACGCAACAAGGGGATGGTTTAATTAAAATCCTGAACGCTTTTTTAAATTTTAAATTTAATCCTTCAGGTGAATTATCTTGAGTCTGAAGTACATTTAAGGGAATTGTAGAGCAGAATAATTATATTAAGATAGGGCGATATATTACTATCCCTCCCATTACCCAATTATTTTGCACATTTTCCTTGGTAGTCAGACTTGGTTATCATGTTTCCAGAAGCTTGGAAGTCCACTGAACTCGAACGATCTTTAATATCCGGGAGGACATCATCGATCTTCAACGCCCCTAAAGATTGATCAAGACTGAGAAGGATATTCGATAAACAAGGAAAATATAACATACACTTGTAGTGCCCGTTTGTTTTGTCATTGAAGTTGAACCATACAAAACCTGATGCTATTACATTGATAGATCCCGTTCCGCTATAGTCGCATGTCTTCGAGTTGAACTGTGAACGAGATGTGTTTGTTAAAACAAACAAGAATTAGGCGAATTAACTGACTTCTAAGTGGCAGGTCTCTCCCGTCTTAGCGTTCATAGTTACTGATTGTGTCTGTGAAGTATCAGCGGTAGATTCGAAGCTGGTATATAATAAGTAGGTAATTAATAGAGGAGTTAGATATCAGGTAAATCAATCGAACCTCTTCGTCAAAGAATTGGATACGGAAACAGATGTTGACATTTCTGCGCTAACCCCTGCTACTTCGGGAATACCAATCGTTGCAGTGATACTCATTCCAGCACCAATTGAGGACTCCTCTGAAATAATGAATCAATATCATTGTCTAATGAACTCGACGCAGTCATATTACTCACTAGTTACTGATGTCTGTTGCTTCAGTTGTGTCCCTTCTGTGGACGCCAACGACACGGTACCACTAGAGTTTGCTAGCTTTCCATCAGTAGATTGTTTCTGAGTATGGCAGCTAGGTTTTCCTATGATAGTTGTGTTATAGTTTACAAACAAGCGTTTGATAATCGCGCTAACCTGATAACTTCAATGTGGCCGCATTGGAACTACAAACCGTCGCTGGCTGGTCTTTGTACTGTATTTAATAATATGATCAAGCAATTACTCTGAGTGAAGTATATGGTCAACCAAGCTTACCTCTGGGGGATTCACAGCAAGGTTATAACTACCTCCACCCCAATTTTTCTTAGCCGCTGCTTCCAGCTGCCCCCATCCAGGTACTAGTAGGAATTAGTGGCATATAGACTGAACTTCGAAGGGACGTACATTTCTTGGCATCATCAAGAGAGAGTGGAGAGCATGAACCAGTCCCGTCGCGTGGCACAAGGTCACTTGAGTTTCCTTGGGCCATAGGAAATGTACCGAGCCTCTTGCCAGACGAATGGAAGGCAATTATATGCCCGCTCCTAGAATCAATGGCGAGATGGGAGGCGTCTACAGGAATATGATTATGGTTTGGGAGAGGCGATGCGTAGACGAGGGAGGCGATAGACAAGCCAAGGATGCAGAAGAGCATAGTTTGAGGCATGTTGAAGTGAGGCGTTGAAATATAGACGTTACAAACGCTAAGAGGGTGGATGTATATCTTGATGACCGGCACCAAGATGGAGAATTAGCTTGACTTCCAGAGGTTTTTATATCGCCAGAATAGGGCACCGCCGCACCGGATGTAAATGGTTGTCATATGGATTGAGGAATGAAACAGTGTTGGGACAACGAATCTGATGGTTCTATAGATATTCACTACAGCCTTCGGATATAAACAGATATTCGGGTGGCTCTATATGAGAATACAAGCTGTTCATCGACCGAGGAGTTCATTGCTGACTTAACCTTTTTACTCAACCCCTAGTCTTACTGATAATCCAACTTGTCCAGACTCTTATTATTATTTTTGAACGTTTGAATATCTTCTATCGAAGCCGCAGAGACTGCATATCAGGAATCGGCAGTGTTCGTGGTCCAGTGATTGTGGAAGAGAAAGAGTGATGTGGCACACGTGACATGTTGCAACTTGCGACGCGTAAGACAGGTTTCGGTCAAGGTTCCGAGGTCCGAATTTCCCAGCGGGTCTCCCTCTGGTCATGGTCCACTATACTGTCATTAAGACGCTGTAGCTCATTGATCCAGATTTGTTTCAATCACAGAAACATCCGCGGATCCAACGCCTTTACGACCCGACGCCGAATACCGTTGCCTGCTAGTAGTAAATGGTGGGTGAACTTCCATGCGATCTCTTGATCTCACAACGCAGTAACTGATAACGAGTTCGTTATGCGGCAACTGCGCATCGTACTCAGGGGAAGGGGCTAGTGTCTTTTGGTTACCTCTCATCTGACTCCTACTGGGCCTGTGTGCGTTGGATTGGTCAAAACATTTTGGGGCCACTGGCAGCAAATAAATCAAGAACTCATAGTATGCTCGAATGGTGGGTGAGCTTTGGATATCTATAGCCTTCTCGTCAACTCTTTTTGGGCCTCTTAGATTTCCATAGCCATCCTGAGTCCTGTCATAAGGGGTCATGTGAAGTGATTTCGGGTACGAGTTTCTTCCTTAACAGTTTCACAAATTTGTTTGCAACTAATATTTCCTCCGATAAGTGAGTATACTTGAAATCACAGGGGTTTATACTTTCATCCGTTCCTGTGCCGTCAACACTAAGCAATACTAAAAATAGAATTTGGCCCCCCTTCAGTCGTTAGGCTGCATCAATCATTTTCGCTCATCTGATCAATCCCTGTTTTGATTTGAATGGATGTTGCGTAACATGGATGACACGTATTTATGGAATTATCGCTTTGAGTTGAATATGATCAAGATCATCCATCGGTGAATATTTTTTATTAAATCCAGCACATTCTCTTATTACTACTTTAAATATCCCTAGCCTTAGATAGAGGAGTGGTAGCACTATGTCTTATGATATATCGACTCTGTTCTTCTCGTCAGGGACTCCATTATCTGCCTTTATTCGCTCATCGCCCCTTCAAAAGCTCACACGATCTGTCATACCACCTGACAAGATCGTGGGTAATATTTGCTGACGATCCTTTCAGGAACGTCCATCTGCCAGCTGTACTCGAGTATCGGTGTGCTACAATAGCCATGCAACGAGCAACGCACTAGGAGCTCCCTAACTCAATCATTGCTTACCTCAACACCCTTCGACTTACCAGGTCCGATTTCAAACAGTTACTCCATGTCTTTCGCAAACTCCAGCAATTTCACAATACATGGTAGTACTTTCACTGATGTCGGTGGAAATATCAACAATTACACAGATAGACCGGGAGAAAGAGGTCAGTTTCCTGCATGAAATTGAAGCGCGGGAAAATTCATATTTTAAAGGAATTCGTGAATTGTTCAAAGGCTCCTGTCCCAACGCCGCATATGATTCACAGACTTACCATTCCGGAGGAAATCCCGATGTTCAGCGAGTCATCGTCCAGGAGGTTGCTGACTGGGTCAAGGGCGGTAGCACGAAGATTTGCTGGATCTATGGTGCTCCCGGTGCTGGAAAATCAACAATCATGAGGGACGTTGCAACGCAATGTGCACACCATGGAAACCTGGGAGCAAGCTTTTTCTTCAACAGGAATTCTCTAAATTATTCCAGGAATTTCGTGACTAGCATCGCATGTCAACTTGTGGTTGCCGTCCCCGAAAAGCGATTACAGCTTGGCGAGATGATAGAGGCTGATACTTCTATCCTCCAAAAACCTCTCGCCGTTCAGATGCAAAGGCTCATCGTTGAGCCATTCATGCCCCAACCAAACGAAGACGACGAAATGCCCCAACCCAGACCCACTAGTCCACCTGTGGTCATCGTGATTGATGCAATTGACGAGTGCTTTGGCTATTCCCGTCAACGCGAAATCATTGATGTCATACAAGACGCCTCCAGCCATTCCCAACTTCCAATTCTATGGGTCGTTGCTAGTCGGCCTGAAAGCACGATACGTCAATCCTTTGATGCCATCGCGACACAGGTTTATTCAATATCCCTTGCTGACGTTGGTCGCTTATTGGAAACGCAACTCCGAGTAACGCTATCAACGTACCTACTCAACCGATTCTATAAACTACATGAGAAATATCCCACTAGCATGATGTGTTTTCAGGGAGTTATTATGTTCCTGCTTGGGGTCTTTTTCTGGATATACTTGTTCCCTTTGCTCTTCCAAGTTATCTCGTTTATCTTTAATATAATCCGGTAAGTGGGATTTCACTTGATTTTAAAGGGGCTATACTGACAAATGGAATGACTGATGGTGATAGAACGCTTTTTAGAATGATGTTGAAGGCCGTGAGCCAGGGCCACCAGTAGATCATTATGAATTATACCGTTTATTGCCGACACCGGACAAAATTCCAATTCCGCCACTAGCGGTACATACATTCCACGCTATACCACTGTTAGTTTAAGTTCCTGTGGTAAGATCTGCTCGTCTTGATTTCTATTTTTAATTTTATTCGTTGGCTGTTGGTGGTCACAATCGGTTTGTGCGTCAAGCTCGAACTTGGGCACGGACCACTGTCACGTGATTACATGTTCATTTTTTTTTACCTGAATCGATAACCCTACCGAACCATGCCCACTACGAGGAATAAATAGAAGGCCACCACTCTGCTCGATCCTTTGACAGGCAAGGAAATCCGAAGAAGTAGTCACCTTGAATACGGCATATCATAGTAAACGAGCACGAAAGCATGAATATGAGTTGGGTAGGACTCGTAAGTTGAAAAAAGTGCACCTTATATCTATCAGGGTCTGATGGTTAGGCACGGATCAGCGTTGAAAGAGTGACGGGAGATGTTGAATGTGTATATGAGTAGTCAATCTATGGTTCGTCCGCAGTTCTCTTTCTCTCGTGCATGTCAAGGCGGGTGACAATCCCTTCCAGGCGATCCGGAGATGCACGGAATTTGGCGTGGGCACAAGGCAGACGAAACTCATGTGATCTGAAGGATACATTTTTCGAAAGTCGAAGTTTACATGGTTGTCTTCACTTTAAAACTCTATAACTGCGAAACTCAAGTCACTATTGACTCGCAGGAAAATACGGACCCGACTGAAGATGACTTCAATAATTTCTCAGTGTTGCTATACTCGACCATAGCTAGGCCCTTGATATATATAGGCCTATTTCCTTTTTCCTGCAAGGCCTTTACGAACTCTCGAGACCTCACCTTTAACCACAGGACGTCTAATGGCATTCAAAATAATTACAATCACTACACGACACTACCAGGAGAGGAAGGTACGTATTAAACTCAACTACACTGTCTAGTGCCTTCTACATTCTCTGCGAATGACCGTCAAGTACAACGCCTCAGGAATCTTTTTTTTTTCGTCATCATTTTTGTAATCACAACCCGGACACCCCATTCATCCTTTCCAAACACTGGAGGACTTATACTCGCAATCCTTGCTTTCCCATGACTTTAGTACGCGTAACTTTGTGTTATATTTAGAATGGCTGGTGGGTATTTGTCCTTCAAACCTCTCTTTTTTCACAATGAAATATTCTGGCTTCGAATTCGACAAATAGCGGAAATGGTAAAGTCTATTGATCGTCCATTGTGACCATCATGATCATTGTACATCGTTCCATTTGCACGGAGCATGTATTGATTATATTGACACGATGCTATGCAATCTAGAGATCTAATCAAGGGTTTACTGATAGTTTTGAAACAGATCTGTCATCGAAGAATGCTTCTAGCGTGGACTATGTAAATATATTTGTACAAGACGATATGTAGGCTGACATAATCCAACTTCATACCGAATTGTGAGCATCCTCTACTATAATGACCCTTGCCAAATCCAAGCACCTCGTCTTTAACTACAGTACATTCAATGATGTACATGGAAATTATTATCAAAATGCAACGGCCCCGGGCGAGCATGGTGAGTGTATACCGTAATACAATGATAATGTTTATTATGGGAGGGATGGCAGGGATTGCCCAAATTTTTCGGGAATCTTGTCCCGATGCCGTCTATGATTCACAGGGACGATACCCACCTCCAAGGTGCCTTCCGAGGACTAGACAGGCAGTTTTGGAAGAGATATTCGATTGGATAGGTGGTGAACGGGAAAACATCCTATGGCTCTATGGACCAGCCGGGGTTGGAAAATCAGCAATTGCCCAGACTGTTGCGGAGATTTGTGCCAAAAAAGGCATCCTGGTAGCCTCTTTTTTCTTTTCGCGCGATTCCCCCGGCAGAGATACCACAGGACGCCTTATTCCATCAATCGTATACCAGTTGGCCGTGTCAATGCCCGAGAAACGTAGTTTGATTGGGAAAACCGTTGAAGGGGATCTATCAATTCTACACAAATCAGCTAAGGCTCAGGTAGAGGCACTCATTATCCCACTGTTCCTCTCAGACTCTAGAAACAATTCAATGGCCCCGGAAAAAGTGCATTGTCAGCCCTTCGTAATTATAATCGATGGGCTGGATGAATGTAGAGGCGACAATAATCAGCGCGAAGTCATACATATTATAGAGGAATTGGTACACAATTCTCACGTCCCATTCCGCTTCTTCATCGCTAGCCGCCCAGAGCCCCAAATCAAGAACGCCTTCCGTTTATTTACTGGAAGTTTGTGCAATGTGTCACTGAGCGATTCGGACCACATGGCACAGGGAAAGCAAGATGTTCTCACATTCTTAAAGGAAGGTTTTGCGAATATAATGGAAAAACGTCACGAAGAGATGTCGTACATACAAGAGCCTTGGCCAGGGAACTCAATTATTACACAACTAACATCCAAAGCGGGGGGGATGTTTATCTACGCGTCAACTGTCCTAAAGTATATTGACGACGACGATTTCCACCCACCAGATCGACTCAAAGAAATAATTAACACCCCAACAGGACGAACTCCGTTCGCTGAGCTTGATAGGTTATACAAACATATTTTATCTGAATCCAATGAGCAGGAACTCCTCCTACGCATCCTAGGTGTATTATTACTCCAGACGACACGCAAAAGAGGTTTTTTGGGGGTGTTTGAGATAGAGATACTACTCCAGCTTTTGCCAGGGACCATCAGGCGGGTCTTACGGCGAATGCATTCCATCCTTGACATCGTCGAGTTTGGAAAAATCCATTTCTTCCATGCGTCATTTGGGGATTTCATCTTGAACAGAACACGTGCTGAAAGATATTACATTGACAAGGCAAATGTCCACGCCTTTATGGCAGAAGCCCTTGTTCGTCTGTTAGGAACCCGGTCCGGGTGAGTCAAGCTCTTTGATCTACCTTTCCTTGAAAGTATTAAGTTTTTTCACTGCAAGATTCAATGACCACATAGATATTCCTCAAGTTACAGTTATGGAATACGGGCTAGATCTATGGAGCCACCATTGTCAGGAAGCATCTTGTTCAAATCACCCTTTACTTTTGAAATACCTCTTTACAAAACTTGATTTTCCATGGTGGAACGAACATCCCATGTTACGGGTTTGGGCTTTAAGGGGAATTAAAACCGGGAATATTTGGCTAAAGGCAAGCTTGAGTTCATTTTAATACTGCTGTAAAAACCTTATAATCATGAATCAGAGTCTAGACAGTATGTCGTCACGATTTGAATATAACTCAATTATGGTGAGGAAGCAAATCATTGAGATTTTTTGGTCTCGGGCGTTGGGGGGAGCCGCTCCACCACTTCAGGCACAATGTGTTGTATTATGCGGACCTCTTGACGATTTGACAGTGGACAATTTGATGTCATTCAAAGTTATCTCTTGGGGCCGGCGTAGCAATTGGGTTAACCGCAGTATTCAATGCGTCCCAGGTTCAGTAGGCAAACCTTATTGGATGATCAGGGAGGTCATATCACCTCGAAGATTCATTGAAAATGTAACGGAATTGGGGCTCGGAAAAGGTGAATTGATGGAGTGTAATTTGAAAGACATCGAGGAAGTAATAGAAGGATACCTGGAGGACATATCAAAATCTACCAACTTTCCAGACGATATCTTTCGTGGCCATATTCATATGAGCATCTGGTGCATTTATATACTCTCCAAAAGTCTTTTGCGAACCGCAGAAACTTCGTATGTGGCAAAGTTTCTCTTTCACTCACTTCAAGTCTTCTAATCTTTGCATTCAGTGCATTTCAATATGCTCTTAGGTACTGGGCCCGGCATATTGCTTGTGCCCCTCCAGGGAACGAAAATATATTGAAGTCTCTGGATACATTTGACCCCAGGATGCTTCGTAGAAGTCTAAGAAGATCGGATATTTCTACCGTCCTTGAATGGCTCGAGGTAAGCCCACTGTACATCTAAAAGACTAAAATACATGACCAATACAGCAGGACAATGTTTCAGATGGCGCCAGTCGCATTGCCCTACCTTGTACCGCGGTGGAAAGAATACAAAGAGGAGAGGACGAACAAGTTGAACTTGATGGTGCGACAGTGTTTAAATATACGTTAAGGATTGCTCTATGCAGACAGCAATGGATAGTCCTTGGCCTCCCAAGTCTCCTGACAGCTCCGTGATCTAGGTAATCAAACGAGTGACAAAGCCAAATTACGTTCACTGAATGTCAAAAAAATATTTCAGAGGAGCAGTAAAGGATACTAGATGAACTTAGGGCGATTGATACAAATAACTTATGTTGTACGGGCAAAAAAAGCCCCGAATAGCGCCAGTACCATCTCAAGAGTGGTTGGTTTAATTATAACCAATCAGAAGCACCATTATGAGCGAGGGATCGTCAACAGTTCATAGCTAATTGGTCAAACATATCAAAAAAAAGTTACAAGCTTGTGCTTGTTGGGCTGCTGCAGTTGATGAGTGGGGCTTCTGGCTGAGTGATGATGGAAGGTAAAGCAGAAGATCTGTAAGCAGATGTGCAATTTGACACCTTAGAACGCTCATAACATAGCCTTCTGAGCCATAATTGTCGTAGACGGTACGTTTAGACCAACGCAAATTACCTTTCTGTTAATTTGGGAATTGTTTAATGGCAATGAGTTTGGATATAGCTATCATTACACTCTGAGAGTCGCTTTAAGACGTCCGGATTCAGAATCCTTTGCCTAGAAAATGTGGGTCAGGGCTTGAATTTGATTGTTGTAGTGATTGAATCAACTTACATTTGAAATTTTGACTATTAGATTAAATTACCCCTTCCCTTCTAATATACAATAAGTAATACCTCACCTTTTTTCTTTTACATCCCTTTCAATATACTGATAATTTGCAAAGGTTAGATTACCTACATCTAGTCACATCTACACGGATAACATATATCCCGTACTTTGTCGTCTTCACAGAGATGCTTTGGTTGGCTAATTTGGCTGATTGGCCGCCTTTTTTAGGTTAAATCTATCACAGCATTTTCCGAGGAGAGCTGACAACGGAGGATTGGGCATGATCCGAACACTTCCTGACAGTGAGAAGGGTGCCCGGATTTTTCCGCTATTTTGGCGCTCACGGCGGGCCTTGAATTACCGTGTGTTACAGCTTTTTTGAACACCGTTGGACCAAACCAAGTGATCGCTCCCCTTTCACGTTGACCACACGTTCTTCCGAATATGGCTTTTTCAAAATCAGGTAATTTAACGATTAACCATAGTACATTCATTGACAACGGTTATATCACCCATACTACTATAGGTGATGAGAAAGCTCTACATGGCAAAGGTTGGTCAGTGATATTCAGCGTCGCATTGGCTAACTGGAATTTAGGGCTTGAAACCCTTTTGAATGCGATTTCCTCTGACGCTTCATTTAATTCCCAGGCCCACCATCCTTCACCTCGTTGCCACCCAAGCACACGGACAGGTCTCTTAGAACATATCTTCCAATGGATGGATACCAGGGAGGAAGACATTCTCTTCTTGGATGGATCTGCTGGTACAGGAAAAACTTCAGTTGCACAAACACTGGCAGCAAGGTGTGCCGAGATGGGGCTATTAGTATCTTCCTACTTCTTCTTCCGCGGCTCTCCATCTCGCAATACAATCACACCACTTGTACCAACCATTGCTCATGACATAGGCACTTCTACCCCCCAGATGCGAAAGAAAATGAAGAAAATCATCAACGAGGATCCGTCTATTTTGGACAAATCTACAGATGAGCAACTTCGTAAACTCATTCTTGATTTATATCAGCCGTCACTATTCCGATGGAAATCTACGTCAAAACAGAAACCTAGCCTTCTGGTTATCGACGGACTGGATGAATGCATCGGTGATAATGATCAGCGTCAGATTATAAATCTGTTAGGCCAGCTGGCAAAGAGCAAACACTTTCCCATACGGTGCTTCATTACAAGTCGACCTGAGCCGCACATTATTTCAGCAATCGGATCCCTCTCAGTTAGCGTTGCTCGAGTAACCTTAAATGACGAGACATGGGATACTACTCAGGATATTCGGACATATTTTCGTTCCAGTTTTGGTGAAATCTCTGCTAGGTTACCACCATCCGTACCTCGTCCATGGCCTTCTGATGCTGTTCTTGAAGTACTGGTACAAAAGGCAGGGGGCGTATTCATTTACGCATCAACAATCGTAAAGTATGTGGATGATGAGGACTCATTGCCAATGACACAACTGGAGCATGTGCTCGAACCGTCACCCGGAACAGTACCTTTTGCTGAATTGGATCATTTATACCAACAAATTCTAACAAGATGTCCATCTCAACATCTCCAAACTCTCCTCCATATCTTTGGTTTTATGCTCCTTCGCAATCCTGCGTACGAGGAGGCCTATGATGTTTCCCTAATTGAAGAAATACTCGGCCTTTCGCATGGTAGAGTAGCGATTGTTTTACGAAGACTACATTCAATTCTTGCTATAAAAACTATTGGCACCAGGAAATCACTTGGGCTTCTCCACGCATCCTTTGAGGACTTTCTTTTTGACAGAAGCCGCTCTGGGCACTTCTCTATCAACCGCCACACTGAAAACCTATTTCTTTCTATGAAATGTATTGATTATATGAGCAATCGCGAGCAGAGGGGACATGATAGGTGCGCTGAATTATTTGTTTTATAATGGTTCTCATGTCTTCCACCATAGTTTGAGTTTGTCAAGTAGTAAAAAGGCTATCATTTATGCCTGGAATTCATGGTCTTATCACGGCATTGAAGCTGGAGATTTATGCTTTGTGGATCTTGTTACAAAACTCCGACATTGTGACAAGTCCTCTTGGGTAAAAGCCTTCCCAGAGGACTACCATCATATATGTGCAGACGGACTAGATGCTGGTATCACCTGGCTACAAGTAAGCCATCCTTCTTTCAGGCAGTGGCAATTTCTCAGATTCTTCAACACAATAGCACCGCAGCTCTGAACATCCTGTTGAAACTGTTATATCTGATCTGGCGCTCGTGAAAGGAGAATTAGAATGGAACTATTGTGCAAATATCCTCATTGACATGAATGTTCCGCTCACCATGTTACGCCTATTTGAAGATCCAGGCATTGATTTTTTCGACATTGAAGGCGATTATCTTGTTGTTCTTGATACAACTCACAAGCCTTTAACGGCCTTGTATTTTCGGTGCCGTGGAAGAACCTACAATCTGGCAGAACGAAGCGCGAGCCTCCCCTCAAGTATATTTCGTCGCCCCCAGAATAAACAAGGAAAGCAAAAACATGGATTAATTGCATCCCATTGCATCCGTAGTCTCAAGAGCTCCAGAAATATATCAAATGCAGGCCTTCAATATGCCACAAAATACTGGGCTAAGCATGTTTATTTATCCGACATCACTGATAATAATGTCTTGGAGGAATTACAACTGGTTGGACTACAAAAAACTACCCCTTCAAGAGAAACCACAGTTTTGGATGTATCACTGGTAGTACAATGGCTTGAGGTATGAATTTTTTACTTCATCTGTTACATAGAGAAGTGCTCAATTATATAAATACTCAAATAGAAGGTACCACCATCACCTCAGAAGACAGGATTATTATTGTCATGGGGATCACATCTCCTAAAATTGAAATCCAGTACCACTAGTTTTGGAATTTCATAGGTTGGGAAAAGTTGTCCCAGGGATCTGTTTGTTTATATTAGAAGTATAGATTTGTTTTCCAGATAAAACAACTTGTAGGAAGGGTGGAGAGTGTCAATTAAGTATACAGACTTAAACCTTTTGAGTGATTGATGTAAGGGGATTGCTTGTTTGATCCCAATCTAGTCACTCCAATAATTATCACTTTATTGTAAGTAGTTATCTTATGCCTAGTGTGTGCCCTGAGTTACCACAGCACATCCTCTAAATCTGTATTGCCACCTCCTTACCCCTTTCACAAACATTACTCACCTCCTTACTGACTTGTAGTGCATGGACAGTTGTGGGGCCCTAGTGGGTCCATCTGGCCATACTTTACCCTCCCCCACATGTCTACACAGATTCTGTGTGAACTACATGTGGACTCACCTAGATATGTATACTACTAAACTAAACTTATCAAATACAATAAAATACAATGAATAAAATAAAATAAAACTATGTAGAAGGTGTACAAAGATGTATTTACATTGAGAGGGCTTGCACTCAGTGTGTGAGCACTCTCCCACTGTCCTATGCTGATACCCTCCCCTCATTTGGCTGTGTGGCTGTTTGATACACCACCTGTAGGCCCCCCATGTGTAAGGGCAACCTTACTGAGCAAGATATGTGCAAGTATGAAGCCAATTACACAAAGCCAATATGCAGAGCCAAGATGCAATTGCCAGAGCATAAGCTGAATATGGAGTGCAGGGGTAAGAGCAGAGGCAGAGTGGGAAGGGCAAAGCAGAGGCGAAGACAAAGGCAAGCAGAAACCAGTCAGCCTCAGACTAGTAAGAGAAACCCTAAGTACATTTGCCTAAGGTAGATACATTATACTACTCACCTAGTAGGGGAAATCCTAAGAAAATATCTAAGGATTTCCTACTGAGGTATGGTGCCTATATACCTATTCTACACAATAGCTAATCATGCCATGTTGCTCAGGGATGTACAATGGAGTATTGTTTTTCAAAGGATGCATTCGATCCTTACCTTTATGACTACAGGCTCCAAGCGAGAAGTTGTGTTCCTTCACGCGTCGTTTAAGAATTTTATCTTCAATGAGGGACGTTCAGGCCAGTTCTATATCAATCACCAAAAGGAGAGTCTATTCATAGCCACAAAATGCCTCGATTATATGGGCCATCTTACAGAAATGGGGCTTAATGGGTACGTCAATCATTTGTACACAAGATTATTATCTATTATTGGAGTTACTTACCAACGAGTAGTGATGCTATTGAGTATTCCTGGAGCTCTTGGTCATATCACGGGGAACATGCTGGTGATTTGTACTTCCATGAAGTCCTGAAAAAGCTCGACAATTGTGACAAGCTCTCCTGGATCAAGAGATTTCCAGCGGATTTTTCCAGTTATTGTGCAGACGGTTTGGATTCTAGTATTAAATGGTTACAGGTGCGTTCCTCCAATCCAGGAGATAAACGAGTCACAATCAAAAATTTGTATGGTAGTAAAAAAACTCTGAAGGTCTTGCTGATACTGTCTTATCTGACCTACGACTCGTCAAAGAGGAAATAAAATGGGGCTCGTGTGAGCGTATTATTGCTAGCTTAGAAGCCCCACTTACTGTCCTATGTGTTTTCGAAAACCTGGGGTTCGACTTTTTTGACCCGAATGACGATTTCCTAGTTGTCCTCACTCCGGATAATATGCAACTCATACCTTTATATTTTTGGTACTCAGGGAAACTTTACGACCTGGTGGAGCGAAGCCAATCTAGACACCTCCCCTCTAAAATTGCGAACCGTGGAAAGGATATATGTCAACATGGCCAGATTGCCCTTCGTTCTATTCACAATTTAAATCACGGAGATCCTACTTCCGTTGTGGGGGCCCAATGCGCTGCTAAGTATTGGGTAAAGCACGTTTTCCTTGCAGATCCGAAGGACATCAAATTAATAGAAGAACTACGACAAGCCATATCACAAAGAATACATTTGGACGAGCTTGACCTACTCTACCAGCAGGTTTTGAATGCATGTCCAGAGAAGTACAGAGTAACTCTTCTCCACGTCATAGGGCTCCTTTTCCTAGGAAATCCTGCTTTTGAATGGACCTGCGATATCCCATTCATCGAATCAATCCTAGGCCTCTGTCCTGGGGAGGTGGGTATTGCCCTTCAAAGAATGCACTTAATCCTTGCCGTCACGGTCGCTGGTTCACAATCTACTATCAAATTCCTTTATCCATCTTTCAGGGACTTCATATTTAGTGAAGCGCGCTCAGGGGTATTTTTCATCGATCGTCAAATGGAGAATTTATTCCTTGCCACGAAGTGCATAAGCTATTTAGGACATCGCACGCAAGTAGGCCTTTCTAGGTAAGTTGAACGTTTGACATTTAGAAGGACCTTTATATTCCTCGCCACAGTATGTCAACTAATGACGAAGCTATTGAGTACCCTTGGAACTCTTGGTTTTATCATGGTGAACAAACTAGCGGTCAAATTTTTACAAATCTTATCTCACACTTCCATCGTTGCAACAAAATGTCATGGGCCCGGCCATTTCCTATTGATCAACACCTATCTTGTGCGAAAGGACTAGATTCCGGTATTGCCTGGCTGGAGGTAACTATCAGATTCATGTGTGTCAGATGCTCCTAAACTGACCGTTCATACCAGGCCCGTAATCTTGAAAAGCAACACCAGTGCTCTATTATCCGAACTTCAGGTGGTAAAACGAGAACTATGCTGGGTACTCTATACAAGCGTTGAGAGAACTTCTCCGCTGCAGATGCTCCACATGTTTGCAGACCGGGGAGCCGAGTTTTTTGACTATGGCGAAAACTGTGTAGCAATTATTAGGAGTCTAGGAGAAGCATCAACGATCTTGTACTTTCGGTACAACAAAGAAGTTCATTCTCTAGTGGATCGAAATGCTATCTACACCCATCCACAAGGGAAAGAGAGACGTGGGGATGGGCTAATCTCTCTTTTATGCATCCGTCAGTTGACTAGTACGAACCTCTTGCCACCCGTTGGCCTTCGATATGCCGTCAAATATTGGACAAAACACATTTCCCTGACTGATTCAACGGACGGCAGGGTATTGGACCAGCTTCAACAGATTCAGCTACGAGAAACTCCAAAGGAAGGGCAAATTACACCTGAAGACGCACGAACAGTAATATAATGGTTGGAGATAAGGTGTGGCTTCGGTATTTCAGTTATGTCTTCTGATACACGACAACAGAGGACTTCAAATTCAAGGCACGAACGAGCACCGGAATTGGTGTCCCTATGGATGGCACATCTTCAGAAATTAAAGTCCAACCCGGGCTTAGGGCTCTGTATCCTATAATTGAAAGAAAACCAATGATTGGTTAGCTTTATGCATTTCCCCTCTTCCAACTGTGATCTCTCCTCACGCATCTGAGTCCCTCGCACCCTGCATCCCCGCCCTTCGATCGTCCCGCTCCTCTATTCGCCAAAGCCCTGATCCCCCCAACCCCCTCGCACATATACCCCTCCCCTCCTGCACGACACGGTCCTTGCTGTATCGGAACCTATAGCTGCGCCGTTGTAGTGCCTAATCCACGCCTGTTACGCCGCCCCCCTTTCTCCACAGTTTATTATAGTGAATAAATTAATGTGACGCTCGGTGACCTATGGTCGCCTTTCTTGGGTGGTTCGAAAATTCTTGAGGGGGGTCGAACCGTAGCTTTAGGGCCATAGATGCAAACCTACCGTTGAAACAGGTCTTTATTTGCCAATATCTTAATGAGAATAGTGGGCGACATAGTATTCTTCGATCACCAAACACGGGAAAGAGGTAACAAACGATGGTTGAATGTTGAACGATGAAATTTTTTTTTGACGCGTGTCCGGACCGGGTATCGGAAACGTATAATTCAGACACCGACAGATCAAATCGGCACCTGTTCCTGGTGTGACGGATCAGAATTGCGATCACGTTTTTTAGTTTCTATCTCTATCCCTATCTTATGTATCAAGTATCTTTTGAAGCCTCCACGATGATCAGAACGTCACCTCCAAAGATGGCTTATTGGGACCTTTTAGACGCTGAGAACAATCAAAGATGGTGAGAGTCACATCTATATGGGTATCACCAAAACTACACTTTCAATCTCCAACCCTCATCTAGAGTGTTTGGCTTGCTGAATTTTTATTTTAGTCCGTACTGACTGATATGTGCAAAACACCAATTGTCTTGAACAACAAAATAAATAAGCCTGTGTATCCCTAACAGATTTACGTGTTCGTCTTCTCTGTGACTGATAACGGAATCATTGGACCCGGTAAAAAGCTTAACATTGGAAGGAACTGGCCCGTACATTCCGGTTACGGGAAAATAAGTGCACAAAGGCACTCTACGCCCTCCTTGGGCATACGTATCGTCCCCGATTGTCCGAGTAACCTTCCTTACAGAGGTAAGGATCAACACCTACACGCTGACTTTTCTACTTACTCTTGGTGCGCTGGACAGTCTCTGATGTCTAGAGGCCAAAAATACAAATCTATTGAGTATGTTATCAAAGTGAGAATGCCATGATAAGACCTAAGAGCTTGTTTGTCTGAACAGACCACAGAAGCAACTATGGACCTTGTTTTCTTTTATTCTCCGTAGGTGCCAAAAATATATCCGTCCACTCATCTTTTCATAAATTAAATCCTGATATCATTGACCATGCCGTTGAACATCCCAGAATAGATGAGCCACGTTCCCTATAGACGCACCACAGTATGCAATTGAGCTCTCGTCATCATTGATTTTAACATCTCTATGACCGTTCTATCCGCACCTGACGTCCCCAAGGTGGCCAAGCCAAAGCGGTGAACACGCCCAATTGATGTGAGTTTTAGTTATAGTTGCGATGGAGTCGCACTACTTTGAAGCTATTTCCACTGCTTTTCTCCTGAGAAGTTCATCAATTCCGTGGCAAATAGTACTAATCGGTATGTGTTGGCGTCGTTGAGTCGTACATACACACTGTTATCATAGATTCCACATCTACGTTCGGGTCATCTTGGAAATGACAATGGTATAAAACGCTGCACTCCGTCTCTCCATAATCTAACCTCGATGATCCCCACAGCTCTAGTTGTTTCTTAATCCCCGTCAATCTACGCAAAGTACAATGACTATCTCCACGACACAGGCCAATATGATAGGGACAGTCATTGAACTAGTTATGATGGGTCAGTCCACTGCCTTCTTACCACCTATTGCATTCCTTTATCTACGAAATACAAGGTGTATACATCATGATGTTCATCGACCATATGAGAATTATGTACAAGCGACGCTCCAAGAGGGTCCCGTACATCTATCTTCTTTGCACTAGTATCGCCATTTTTTTCTTGACTTTTCTGGTACGATCCATACTCTGTTGGTATTCCAGTGCTAAGTGAGGTACTTCCAGCATGCTATTACCCAGACTTGGCGTATTTACACAGGTTTTACGAGCCACATGGACGTTCCAAACGCGCCGGTCGAATTCTATAACAAGAATAACGGCTGGGATAGCTGGGTTGGAACTATCACTTATGTTCTGATCACGTTGGTTTCTGATCAGTTCTTTGTAAGTCCATGAATTAGGTTCACTGTACCTGGTTGTGGTTTGAACTCACTTTTTTAGGTGTACCGAACTTGGATCGTCTGGGGGAAGATTTATTTGACCTGTATTGTTCCTTTTCTGTTGTTCCTCAGCGACATTGGTATGCGAGCTAGGTCTTCTGGAAAGTCTTAACACTGATAGATGAGAAAGCCATGGCTATCTATCTATTGTGGTCACTCTTCTTTAGTACAGATGACCCTTCATTCGCAGCCCTTTTGGTAGCTTCCACTTCCAAGTATTTCTTTTCGGTCACTTTGGCCTTGACACTTACCTGCACGCGTGAGTTTCTGCCAGAGTATTTGACCTGATTCTATTTCATATCTTTGTCCCCATTTTGCAGTCCTGATTTCCTACAAACTTTGGTCTGTCGCGAGACATATTAAACCTATTATGTCGAGCCCAACAGGAGGATGTAAGCTATCAAGAATGGCAACCATAATCTTCGAGTCTGGTCTGTTTAAATTTAATTGTAAATTTTAATTCTTAGCACTGACGTCTCTTACTAGCTGCAATATATTCCTCATTACTCATAGCAATGATTATAATGGATATTCACGAAATTACAAGCTTCTTCATCCTCTTTAAAATGGTGCGTATCGCGTACTTCAACCTTAATAATATGTTTAACGTTTCTCACAGTTACCTCCCGTTATCGTATGCTATACTTCCGCCAGTATAAATTATGCCCTATACCTGACCATATCCCCATCTGTTCTTCTTTGCGATAGGGTATTGTTGTACGTGCCTTTTATTTATTGTGTTTATACCCTGTCCAACTTCTTCAGTTTTCGTCGATTATAGTCAGCACCAGTGTTAGGGCAGAGGATACGTCAAGTGGTAGCAATACCTCTTCTATGAGGTTCCCTTCGCGCAGTAGGAAGGGCGACGAGACTGTATATACCGTGGCCTCGGATTCAGGATGCGAGGGTGTCCAGATACATCTGGAGACCATCACCGATGCCCCAAGCCGCGTTACTGAGGAATTGAAGGTGTGCAGATGCAGTGAGAGTGTGTGAATTACACGTACGCGCCAAGGTCTATTATGCTGACCAGCGATGGGATGAAATACTGTTTATTACAGGATATCAGGACTTGTATAAAATGGTGTTTCAATCTCCCTGAATTTAGTAACATGTTCTCACAGATAGGCTTAGAATACGATTTCTCCGATGTGTGCTTATCCGGAATGTTGGTCGAAAGAAAAATGGCAAAATGAGGCAAATATAAACAAGTCTAAGGGGAATGACTAGAATTTTAGCAAGCTATCCTGGTAAATTAGTCTATCAGAGAATGTATACGGGCTTTATGATGTCTACTATGATAATGTATCTATTGGGAGTGCACTTGTCCGCTATGCCCGCCTCTTCCTCTTGTTGATCGATTAAATCCTCCCCTACCACCGCCCCCGCCACCTCGTGAGCTATTACCGCCCCCCCGTCCCACACCAGTTCCGTCCATATTCACAATTCGCTCTCCTCTGTATCCTGGACCCCCATGCGTTTGTCCGCTAGTCACAGCTGCAGCCCCGCCCCTCCCAGCCGCTTGTCTCCCCATCTCCCTCGGTCCCCCACGGGACCCTTGCTTCCCCGAAACAATATTCAATCCCGGTACGCCCCGCAGCCCCATCTTCCCCACCGCCCGCGCCTCCACATCCGGCACATTCTCCCCAATCCACCCAATCGCCTCGCGGGCATACACCCCCGCCTCTTGTACAACGCGCTCTTTGCTCCACCTGAGTTCCTTCGCCACACTGTTGTAGTACCCTAACCATGCCCGGTATGCAGCAGCCTTCGTCTCCCGATCTACTGCACTCGAAGCCAGCACACGCTGGATCTCTGACGTACAGGCTACGAGAGCGGAGGATGTGGTTGTATAGAACTCAGTATCCTGTACTAGACCTAGCCCCTGGACGTCTTTCTTGCGTAAAAACCCCTCCTCGGAGGGGTCAAGGACTAGGACGCCACGGCCTGCGGCACCAGCGCGAGCTGTTCGCCCAAGTCGATGAATGTATTGTTCTGCATCTGAAGGAAGGTTTAGTTGGAGAACCAAGGTGACGCTGGGGTAGGCTGGTGAGTATTTATGTCCAATATTAAAAGAAATAGATGGGGTGAATTAATCACGCACCCAGGGAAGTCCATGCCCCGCGCAGCGACATCCGAACTCAACAACACGCCACACGTTGTGTCCCTAAATCCCTCTGCAGCCTTCGTTCTCGCCGACTGCGACTTACGTGAATGAATCTCATAAATAGGTGGCAAGCTCCCTGGGGCCGCCTTCGCGATGGCCTCGAACAACTCGGCTGCAAGCGAGACGTGCCGTGCAGTCGGGAAGAACACGATCGTCTTGGAGGTCGAAGCAGGTTTCGTCCCAGTGCCGGGTTGGGAGGGGGCAATGTGTGTTGCGAGCTCAGTGCGGAGGATGTGCAGGGCGGTAGGGAGAGTTGAAGCGAAAGGGGCAATGATGTATGATTGGGCGACTGTATACAGGGTTATTTGATGTAATAAAAATGAGGGTGAGTCATACCGTGTTCGTGCGTGTTCACCTCATCTTCCAGAAGTGTCGAAACGAACTGGTAGTCTTTATTAAGGGCACCAGCAGCCACCTTTCGAAGAAGAAGTGTTAGCGTCGAACGTGAGGATAACAGGGTTACTAGGGAGAGCATTGAAGAAGGCAATGCGGGTATAGACAAACAAGGCGATTAACACGAAAGGTTTGTATGATATACCCATCATTTCCTTGGCGAATACTTTGCCCAAGTCGACTAGCGAAAGTGACCAAACACTCACCTCGCGAATCTCCTTACTGACCGTCGCGCTGAACAACATGGCTTGTCTCGGCACTTTATTCTTATCTGGGAGATACCTCGAGATGGTATCCAGTTCCTTTTTGAAGCCCTGGTCTAACAGCCGATCTGCTTCATCATAAATGAGCGCTTTGAGGGCCGAAAACTGTCCAGCCACGTTTCCTGTGTGCTTCCCCGCCAAATGAGTCGGTATAGGCGATGACAGTAAATCGACTAATCGTCCGGGTGTGGCAATCAAGATAGTGGGCGGGGTGGATAGAAGGAGGTTGTAAGATGAATTTATATTGGTTCCGCCAATAGCATGCCCGACCGTGAGATGCTTATGGTGTGCTAGTAGCAGTTGGGCCTCATCTTCAATTTGGAGAGCGAGCTCACGGGTTGGAGCGAGAACGAGGATTGATATTCCCCGAACAGAGGAAGGAGGGAGAGCGAGAAGGCGTTCGATAGCAGGCAGTAGGAAAGCGATAGTTTTTCCAGTACCGGTTTTCGCTTGAACAAGCAGGTCCGTGCCCGCAAGGGCAAGCTGTTCTCGCGTTAATGTGAAACTCGAAAGAGAATGCATTGACATACGTCTAGTGTAGCAGCCTGCACGTCTGACATGAACTCATGAGCAATCCCTGCCTTCGACTCATTCGATATAGGCGCCGCTTGGAACGTCCGTGACGAAAAATGTCGGGATTTAGCAGTTTCGTTAGTGTCAACGTCTATAGCAACCGCTTGTTCCACGGATTGTGTTGGATGTGCTCGAACGGAGGCTACATTCCCCATTCTTCTCCTACCACCTGTCATTCCGCCTGCTCTTCCGTTCATATCGTTCGAAACCGTCGTTGGACCAGCAAGACGAGGTTTCTTGTTGCGTGGATGCATGTCTAGGAGAATTGAAAGGGAACGTGTGTAATTAGGAAGAGTTTGGCGAACAATACGTGTGGAAATGGATGTTCTAAGCATTGGCTATGGGGAAGAGACAATGATGGAAGTTTTTTTTCTCTTCGACGCGTGTTCGGATCGGCTATCGGAATGTATCTTTTTCGAACTCCGACGTTTCGCGTCGCGACGCGTCCATGTCATCAACCATCGCGTTGGAGAAAATGTCAAGGAACCGAGAAACTGATCATCCCATTATACAATATGCTCATATTTCTCTACTATATTCTTTTTCTCTGATGGATATTTGAACTACCCTGACCCAGGCCTAGTTTTTCACTTTACATAGGTACTCACAGCCAGTGAGTACCTGGCCCGTGAGTCACGGGCCACGATACCGATACTGGCACCCAGACCTATTAATCTAGAACATAGAACCTCTCCTCTCAGGTATTTATGATTAAGTATATTCTCAATATTTCTGTTTGTGCGAATTCTGCAGGAATAAAAAAGGTCCCGAAATAGTCTCATTGTTGAGGAAGAGTCTGTGGAACAGGAGCGTCTAAGGAACGCCTGCCCCTCAAGGGGTAGAATAATAGGTTCATCCAAAAGCAGGTCTTGTACAGAATAAAATACAGGTCCATGGATACAGAATTAGTGGTTCTTCAAACAAAGAAGCTAAGTTTCAGTTGTGTATCACGTTTTGGGTTCCCCTTAATTAGCATATCTTTAAGTACCACAGCCTTTTACAAATTACAGGCAAGAAAGGATTCCTCAATCCTGAACAGTATCTTAGATCTTTCTGCCACCGCTTCCTTTTGAACCTGTTGAGGGAAGTACATTTTGGTATATCACGGTGCCTTAGACCTTTCTCCATCCAGTAACGCCACCTCCGGTCGCATACGAAAAGGAATTACCTTGGTACCTATTAGTAGAGTAGTAGACGTCGCTTGTAAGAGTAGAGACGGGACTCACTTGACATAAAAATAGAACGTGCCTTGATCCCCCGAGCGTGAGATTCAATTCTTGGGCTTGTGGACACAATCCTCCACATTGGCTGAAATCATATATGATATATATGTCGATCTAGGAGCTTCGACACAGACATCATGTTGGTCATTTTGGGCCTTGGTTATCGCCACCAGGGGCCGCCAACGGACATACTGGCACCGTTCTATTCTACACGTGCAGACAACATTGATAATTTTTGTTCTCATCTTGTTCGTAGAAAAAAGAACAAGGATAATAAGCCGTCATTTTATAACATTTATTGAGCGATCTTCACACCTAGAAAAATTAGCGGATGGCCTTAATACGTGCGGCATTAACAGAAACCTATGTAACTAAAAGAACACTACACCATCAAGACGATCCTTTCAATTTATATAAATTAAATGGGTCTTGGGTGTTCTGGAGCATGTGAGCTCTATTTATAGATCTGAAATAACCGTCGTATTCATTATATAAAAGACCGATTTATCTAAAGCACGATCAAATCAGCAGACGTCCAAATGCTATGTGTACGTTTTACCCATACTGAAGTCAAGATGAACCTATTCCCCCATGATAATCACGAAACATTGATTGATATGTTGTGTCTTTTCTATTGGTTATATTATTAACCAGCATAATGCTACACAGCATATCACAGCATTTCCATCTTCGTCCAACCAATTCCGAAGGAGATATTGCTACTAAGACCTTAACCTTCCTTGCCGATACCTCAAGGGTGTGTGCTCTTGCTAGAACCGTTTTCAAATCTACCCCAACTTATACATAACTCAATGGCTATCTCCACCACACAGGCCAATATTATTGGTACAACAACCGAGCTACTGACGATGGGCCAGCCCACCCTGTCCATTTTTCACAGGTTGATGACTCACGACTCTGCAAGGCATGTACATGGTGATGTTCATTGATCACATGAGAATAATGTATAGGCGACACTCAATACACAACCCGTATATCTATCTTCTTGGCATTGGTTTCGCCATATTTGTATTGTCTTTAGTGGTACAGCCCCTCCGCTATCAATTGTCGAAAAAATTCACCTAAATCTGGATACTCCTAGCATGCTATTACTCAGACTTGGTGCCTTGACACAGGTTTTTACAACAAAAATGGACATTTCAAACGCACCAGTCAATTTTTTACAACCAGAACAATGGCTGGGACGGCTAGGTTGTCACCACCACATATGTCATTATTACTGCAGTTTCCGATCTGTTCTTTGTAAGTGAATTAACTGGGTAAATTAAATTGAATGGTGGCCAGAGGTAATCATTTTAGGTTTACCGAACTTGGACTGCCTGGGGGGGGGGGGGCATTTACTAGATCTGTCTCATTCCTTCTCCGTTGTTCCTTGGCGACGTTGGTACGCAAGTCAAAGATTTTCGCAAAATTTCTGTCCTGATAAACCATAAAAGCAAAGGCTATCTATTTTTTGTCTCTCTTTTTTTAGTACGGATTACCCTCCATTCGCAGTGCTTTTGGTTGCTTTCACCTCCAAACATTTCTTTTCAGTCACCTTGGCTTTGTGCCCAGCTTGTACACATATGTTTACTCTGTACCTGCGTCCCGACAGTCCTCATTTCCTGCAAACTCTGTTTAATCATGGAGGATGTTCAATCGGGTCTCTCAAGCATATCTCCCGGAGTATGCAGACAGCCATCAAAAGTAACAGCTATTATTATTGAGTCAGGTTGATTTCGAACTCCAACCCCCATTATTTAAAACTGAAGTCCCTCTCAGCTGCAATATACTCCTCGCTGCTCATAGTGATGATAGTCATGGATGTTTACGGAGTTACACGTTTCTTCATCCTCTTTAAAATGGTACATGCCGAACTTCAACTTCAATGATATAACTAAGATTTCCTACAGTTACCGCCTGTGATTGTATGTCATTCTTATGCAATACAAATTCAACAGTCTGATCCAGCCAATTTTTTCCATAGTAGGGACTTGTAGTACGGTGAATTCATTGCTATTGCGAAGGCGCTACCTAACAATCATTTATTTATAGCTTTATTATACCATAGTAAGCACAAACATATGATCGTATTTCATATACGTTTCCAACCGTACAGCTATAGAACGGACGGGACTGCCCATACCAAGACCTCGGGCTTGTGACATGAAGGCGTGCAGATTCATGTTATTTATACTTTAAAAAGTGATTATGAAGAATTAAAGGCTTTAATACAGCAAAATTACTGTATGAGTGCATGAGTTCGTGGGATATCATGTACTTGGGTTCCTATGTAGTTTATTAGGGTGCTGCTTCGGACACTAGCACCCAAACAGCGTACGTGGCGCTTCCGTGTGATAAATTCAGATTCCTATCTCTTGCGCCGGAAGGTAAAGGTTTAATTTGATTGATTTATCTCGTGACAGTTTTCATGGGCATACTACGGGTCTCCTTTATTCAAATCATCTCAAGGGCAGATTGAAGAACACATTACCTCCGTTATTTTTCGTTCAACTCTCAGCAAGGGTATCGCCTAATTCTCAGTCCCGGCACACTTGTATGATTTCTGAACCAAAGTCGGCACATGTTGCGCCGTAAATACGTTCGTAGAGCTATGGGTCGAGACAACATCGTTGTTATGTCATTAGCGGAATGTTTCGCATGGCTATTTTCTGCTGTGCATACCCCATTTTATTACAGGATACATCGTCTTTTTTAGTTGTACTCCATTGCTTGTGGGCCTAATAATGACATCCTTGAATCTTTCCCTTATGGGGCGTGGAATATTTTAAAAAATGACCAAATCTATTTCCTTAGATGCACACTCTTATGAATTAACATTCCTATAACGCCGCGCCAAGTCTTCTGATAAAAATAATTTTGTAAGGAATAAATCATCACAACGAGTCATCAACATTCCTACTAGTCAGCAGACCAGTTCTCACAATGATATATCATCTATCACGATTATATCCACGCGACTTATTTTCATCTCGACTGAAACCTCGATCTACACTGAATCTAATACAACTCACTGCAGCATCGCCACCTCATCATAGGAATAAGAACCAATAGAAATATTTTCCCCGGCTTTCCAAACCCCAGTAGCACAATGACTATCTCGAGTATACAGTCAGATATGGTAGGCGCAATAATCGAGCTATGGGTGATGGGTTAGTCTCTCATATTGAAATTTCATATTAATCTAATTTTTTACTTCTTCAAGGCGCATACACCGTGGTATTCACTGATAATATGAGGATTATGTACCTGCGACGCTCCACCAATGCGTCATACATATATCTTCTTTGTACCAGTGTTGTCATTTTTGTCCTATCCTTCGTGGTACGATTTCATTCATATATTTATGGCCCTCTATCTAAACAAGATGTTGCTAGCATGCAATTACTGATGCCTGGCGTATTTACATTGGGTTTACAAGTCATATGGACACTCCAGGTGCTCCAATTGTTTTTTTAAACAGGAACAACGATTGGGATAGTTGGGTCCGTACCATTATCTATGCAATAATCACCTTGGTTTCGGATCTATTTTTTGTGGGTGAACATATTGGTATGGTTACCCCTAACCAAGTATATTGATTCACCTTTTTAGGTCTACCGGGCTTGGATTGTCTGGAATAAACAATACCTGGTCTGTGTCATCCCATTTCTATTTTTTCTCGGCGATGTTGGTAAGAAAGTTCAATATACAATCCCCATCCTAGGAACTCCATTCTAATAATCCAGAAGGGATGGCTATCTATTTATGGTGGTCTCTCTCACAGCACAGATACCCCAACCATTGCACTACTATTTGTTGCTTCGACCTCCAAGTACTTCTTTACAGTCACTTTAGCCTTGACCATAATATGCACACGTGCGTTTCTGAGGTCAAACATCCAACCTCTGTTACTCATAAATATCTTTACGACGTTATCACAGTCTTGATATCTTACAAACTTTGGTCGGTTGCAAGAGATGTTCGACCTATTCTCTTGATCACGCCAGGACGATATAGCCGTCTGTCACGGGTGGCGTCCATAATTTTCGAATCTGGTCTGTATATACTTTTGGTCCTTGTTTTTCAAAAATAAATATATTTCACAGCTGCGATATACTCATTTCTGCTCATCGTAATGATTATTATAGAAGTTCGTGGAATGTCAATTTTCTACATCCTGTTAACAATGGTGCACGCCAATCTACTCCATTGTGAACCATACGTTTGACTATCCTTGCAGATGCCCCCTGTTATCGTACGTCACCAATTGGTTATGCAGCTTGTTTGGCAGCCCTATCTGATTTCTTATCTCATGGGATAGGGAATTGTCGTGTGTATGGTTTCTTTTTCAGTGTCACCTAAAAATTGTCCCGTTCTAGTTCTCCTCTATTATAGTAAGAAGCACAAGCACGAATGATGAAATCACATCCAGTAGTTCCATCACCGTGCCTACGCGCCCCCGATCCCGTTATCAGGAAGGCAACGAGAGTACATATTCCCCATCATCAGGTATGGTGCGCAATGGGGTGCAGATTCATTTGGAGACGATCACCGAATCTTCGACTCGCGTGAGTAAAATGTTGGGAAAATATAATAATAGTGGGAATCTCAGTGTGTGAGATTTTTATTTATACAATATTATTTCCTTGGCTGTATTATTTGTGGATTGAATCTTTTATATAACTTCCGGGACCTCGAAGAAGATGGTAATCAACTTAGAAAGGGCGTTGAGGGAGGGAAGATCTCGGTGAGAAAGCCGTGTAAATCTCTACGGACAATACAAATGTGATACTTGCATGTAATTATTGAAACATAGTTGATATGAATGTTAGATTTTTCCTGAGATTAAATCCTTGATCTCAAACCCCGTCTTCCTAGAAGATCGTACCTTGACACATGATGAGGCTTTAGCATTCCTATCTGCACCACCCGCGCGAAGCATCACATCTTATGACAAAAGATACAAAAGATACAATCATTACCTTTACAAGCTTTCCCAAAAGGATTACTGATTTTGGGATTACCTATTACCCTGGTGCAGTGGGTGACCAGGGACGATTAGGATTACTGGATATGAGCAATGCTCTTCAATACGATCCCCCATATACTCCCCAAGATAGATGTACTATTCCCTCTTTTTCATTGTGATCGAATACTGATATACACAGGCCGTCTGATTATCGATCTTAGTTGAGGCGGACTCGCAACATCTATAGTTTTCCTGACTGTGACAAAGATACGAGGCATTGAGCGCGATAGCGAGATGTTTTATGATGTTAGGCTGACTGGAATAACGTAATCTTTATCATGAGGTAACATTTCTAAGGGTCTAAATAATGAACGTGCCACCAAACCCTCGACACAGCTGTCATCTCCTGCAGTAACAACGGTAATAGTTCTGCCTCTAGTTGTTTATATAAATATAAGTATAGGGAGCGAGAATCAGTATAGGTGGTAGACTAAATGGAATGAGGCTATTACCTCTGGATAGCACCATGTTGGTCAGTTTCGCGAATCATTGATAAGGATTGATTAGAACTTACTACCGTGGCTTCAGCTGGAAGCCTTAAGTGCATATTTATTATACTACTGGAATATTCTACTAATAACGAGTAAGTAAGTGTATTGTGCTCCACATATCCAATCGGTGTATGAATCGGTTTGCACAGCCTCTAAACTCCAACACAATGTTCTGAAACTGATATGTTCAAACCACAAAAGTCTCTAGCGAGAAGGAAACGGGGTTAGCCAGTAGTTGAGGCAACTCCACTCATTACTCCTAGTGGCATTACCATGTAACTAATAATACCAACCAATACACGAGGACCACCTCCATCATATATGTTCTATAGAGTCATCATATCGAAGATATATCCATTCCTGTAGATCTAACATATCACAAAATCTCCATCATAATCGGGTCAATACTAGAGATGAAATTACATAAAACCGTTCACTATTAGTGTTCTTCCTTGCTACGGATTTCCAAAGACTGTAACCTCAGGAATAGGATCTGTTACCCTAGTCGTCCTATAGTACAAGTTCCCACAACACAACACACAATGAACATCTCCACCACACAGGCCAATATGATAGGCACAATAGTTGAATTGGTCATGATGGGTCAGTTTCCTTTCTTTTGCCACATACCTTATTAATATTCCGTTCAAGGTGCATACATCATAATGTTTATTGATCATATGAAAATAATGTACAGACGACGCTCCGCGGAGGCCTCCTACATCTATCTTCTTTGCACCAGCATTTCTATTTTTATCCTCACTCTACTGGTTTGTCTGGTATCATTGTAAATGCGGACCACTACGCTTAAGCGTAAGCTTTCCAGCACGCCGTTACCCAAGCTTGGCGAATTTATACCGGCTTCACAAGTCACATGGACGTTCCAGATGCGCCTGTTGATTTTTTTAATGAGAACGATGGTTGGGACAGTTGGGCTGCCAGCAGTAGTTATGCGATAATCACTTTGATTTCCGATCTATTTTTTGTGAGTGAAGGAGCCCATACTAACTGTCCTGGGTTGTGATTTAATCTCACTATCCTAGGTTTACCGAACTTGGATTGTGTGGGGGAGGGACTACTTAATCTGCATTGTCCCTTTCCTTTTGTTTCTATGTGATGTCGGTATGCAAGCAGATTAGACTCCAAGTGCCCTTTCTGACGGGATGAAAAGCAATGGCTATTTATCTATTGTGGTCCCTTTTCTTTAGTACAAATAACCCTGAATTTGCACTCCTCCTTGTTGCAACCACATCCAAGTACTTCTTCTCCGTCACTCTTGGCTTGACGCTCGCTTGCACAAGTGCGTTTCTATCAGACTTACTCAATCCATTCTTATTCTGCCCCTCCATGGAAGTCCTAATCGCCTACAAGCTCTGGTCTGTCGCAAGGCATGTTCGACCTATTCTCTCGAACACACATTTGGGAGGGTATAGACGCCTATCGAAGGTGGCAACCATAATCTTCGAATCTGGTCTGTATAAAGTTATTAATACACCTTTGTCAGAATTAACAAATTTTTCCAGCTGCAATATACTCCTCGCTGCTCATTGCAATGATTATTACAGATGTTCATGGCATTACAAGCTTTTTCATCCTCTTCAAAATGGTACCTGTTGTATAATCTATTTATAATACTATATTTGACCATTATTACAGGGGCCTCCTCTTATTGTATGTTAAATACCACTAATAAAATGTATGCAATAATTAACCTTGATCCCAATCTGAAACAGGGTATTGTTGTATGTATGTCATTCCTAATATTAAGCCACCATCTAACTATTGTCTTATTCTAGTTTTCTTCCATTATAGTTAGCACGAGGGTCAACACTACAAATACGTCGGGAAGTACTACTACCTCTTTTTTGCGATTCCTATCGCGCCATCGGAAAATTAACGAAGCGGTTCACACTACGACATCAGGTTCAGGGCGTGAGGGTGTTCATGTAGAGACCGTCAGCGAAGACTTCAAGGAGTCTGAGCACAGTGTACATGATCGTGTGTGAGAGCCTTCTTTTTTAAAAAGTCCTGCGGACAATGCCTTGCAATTATGTATTAATATTTATGTAAATTACTTCTCTTTAGGACTCACTTGAGTCTCCATTGTATCCCTAATTTGCACTAAGAGAAATAGTGTGTGTCGAATAAGATTCCCGTTGATTAATTGTATTGTAAGGTTTGCCGTTTTGTGAGAGTTATTTCAAATCCAGAATGACCGAGTTCGAAAAAATTCCAAATTAGTTTCAACAGGCTCTTGTGAACACATGAATTGCCATGCATGTATTCCTCTCCAACTCTCCATAATAACGTGTATCCACTCTCACATTTATTAGATAACTGTCCACACAATGATTCCATGTCTTACTGGTCCAACGATTGTTTCGGGTTTGGTAAGCGGACATTCTGTGGGGTAACAGATGGTACGAGTTTTTGGAGCGCAACTTATGTCGATAGGTAATTAGTAACTCACATGGGGTATGGACGGCAAATAATACGTGTAACTGCTCCTCACTGTTCCTTCTTTTCAGCGTCTGGTTTATTGCAGCAGAACCGTACTATGTTTGATTAATGAATAGAGATTGCCCATAGATAACTACACCCCCATGGACGAGGATAAGGTACCCACGACTCCACAAAAGGATGTGCCCTCCTTCTGTGTTAGAAATGAAACAATATCAACCATTCTCTGGGATTATTCAAAGTTACTGCATCATTTACACTGTAGTCTGTAGTCTATTAAGTTTATATCGAGGGCTACAGGCACATCCAGAATATCCATTCATGTAGGGTATTGGTTCTCGTATGGGTGGTCATTGATGCCCTTGGCAGAAAGGCCTGCGATCATCCTACTCTGAGAGAGCCAAGCCTTCACCAAAAATAACTGTGTAGGTGTGACTAGTACACCCGCCCGGAATTGCGTTCTCAGTCACAATTCCCCAGTTAATTTTAACATATGGGTATGACGTTATAAGGCAAGATCGAGCAGTGCGGGTAACCAGGGATCAGGCAATATTCAATGGAAAAAAACCTTTCTCTAATGGGGCTCTGAGTCTATTTTCGTTCATTATCAATGATGCCTAACTCCTTCTAGAAACTGGCCAGTAATCTAGGCGGTACTGATCGGTACCCGTGCATTGCTTTACATATTCAGATTTATGTGACTCACAGGTGCTTCCCCCACATTCACACCGCCTATAGACCTCTTTGTGCCGCCCATCATATACTACTATTCGCACCATCATCGAAGACGCAAATATTATATATAAGGTCCCTAGTAATGTGGCAAACGATAACATGGCACCAGAGAAACTCGACTCCTACACCAGTACCAGTCGAAACTTAGCTTCGATCGTCTGTGGGAGTCTTCTACGTACTCCCGGTCGTAGTTGTTGCTTTCATGAAACTTCGAAAGCCTGTTCGCCCCGCTGCACGGTCAATCCTGGGCATCATTGATTGGATGTACGCTAATTTCTCTACTCAACGTTTTCAACTATATTGAACTACTTAAGGGGGAATGTCTTAATTAGCACCAGTACTGCATCTTGTGTTGTCGCGCTGACATGGGCAGGCATTAGGTATTCCTGGACTTCTTTTCATGTGTTATGTCCACTGATAATCGGTGGGGTTGGCCTCATCGCAGCCGTCGTGTACAATGTCCTATTCGCATCACATCCAACAGTTAGTTTACAACTCCGATGCAATTCAAAGATAAATTCAAATACCTTTCAGACACCTCTCCAGATACTATCCAATCGAACGTCGCTTGCTGGGTAGGAAATGATACCGCTCTTTCGCAATAAATGATCAACCGTTTTCTACAGTTACTTTAGCTCAGCAATTCATGCATTGATTATTACAAGTGTGACCTGTAAGAACTTTAAGTTTATATGATAAGAACATTGCTAACCTCCTACACATACCGTCTTGCGTGGGCCGTTGCAAGCACGGCATGCCCGAGTTCGAAAGATAGGGAATAAAATCTTGTCAATTACTAAGTAAATGGCACAATTGACGAAAATTAACCCATACCTTGTATATATAAGGTAAAAGTGTCCGGACCCAGGAGCCAATTGAGCCCAACAAGCTAAATGGGGATCCATCAAATTTCGGGGCTAGCCGCAATATTGGCTCGAAGAGATCAAAAAAGGCTCAGTAGCGATCAGGAAAGGCCTCCTTCTCATACTTCGAACTCGGAATTACCTGTGAGGTTTGTTATTGTAGTAGTGTTGAATGGGACTCTAATTTCTCAGTCCTCTATATTTTCAAGCATCCAAAGTAGGGACTAGCACGGATCAATCCGTGAAAAAGGGTCCTAATTTTCCTTGAGTAATATCTTCCCCAAATCTTATTGTAACAGAGCAATTTCTTTTGAAAGGTATAACCTAATACTACCTATAAGTTGTCTGAGAGCCTTGAAGCAATTAGCTCTGTATCTCGTACACAATATGCAAATGCTTACCACGGATACGGATCTATGGATCAGCCATCAAAAACCACTTGTTTTGACTTCCACCTGATTGTCCTCACGCAATTCTGAAGATATCTACGGGAAAAATGTAGCCATATGTACTACAACATCTCAACAATCTGTAAACTAACTTTTATGCTTAGATATTTCCCTGTTGCTTCAAACCATGCAATTTGTAAGCGGGACTTGAAAACGCACGGATCGATCCGTGCTAGTCCCTAATCCAAAGTCGCATCACCAATCCTCTCTGGGGTCTACCTCTTTCCGTTTGTTGCAGTTCTATCACTGGCAGCCATTGTCCAAGGAATAGTGATATCCAAGTTTGGATGCTACCGCCTTGTGGTACATATTATACCTCCTGCAAAAACCCAACTGAATTATATTCAGAGTATCATCGGATGGTGCCTTATGCTCCTTGGAATTGGTCTTATGGTGTTACTTAACCCAAATACCGCAATTGGCATCTCCATACCATTCCAGATGATCACCTCAGTTGGCTTTGGCTTTCTCTATGCAACAACATTCTCTATGCTCGCCCCGTTGGATGTCACTGATAATGCAGCAGCATTGGCTTTTCCCTTGTTCTGCCGAACTTTTCCACAGGTGCGTAACATAGCTCTCAGAGTAACTTAAATTAAATTATGGTATACAGTCTTGGAGAATCTCTATTGACACTTCAGTTCTCCAGAATAGACTCCGAAGCACATTACTTTCTTCATTCATTCAGGAATTCACATCAGACGTGGATATCACTTACGTTGCCATCCCCTTAGTTCAGGATTTACCAGAACCACTTCAAAGCCAATGTCGCCAAGTGTTCTCTAATAGCTTACACCTACTCTGGAAGATATTGTTGGTATTATGTGCAGTTGGCCTCCTCTCTGTCAGCCTCCAACGTGATATCGATTTCCATACAAAAACTGACAGTCGATGGGGTATGGCTGATAAAAAGGAACAACCTGTTCTCCCGAGCCAGAAAGATGGTGAAAAGGTTGAGGGAAAGGAATAAATAACAAGTGTCTAATGAGGTATGAACTCTGTGTAATAAATCCGTAATTTCTCTCAAGAATAGTGATGTGGATTGAATAATAATTGTGTACGAGTTTAGCATAAACAGTGATTCCCCTATCACATGACAGACGTCAACGTGTCAACGGCATATGAGTAGGACAGCTTTGAGAGATCAATAAAGCATGTTCTTATGCGCCCACAACCACCCCAGATATACTAAAATCAAGCCTTGTCTCTGGAAGTATATAGCGACGTCAAGAGAGCACAATAAAGCCAGGGTTAGTTTCGACAATAATAACTGGTGACACATCTATTTCGTGTTCCCTAAAATGGCCAGTTAGCTAATAGGCTGCTGCCAAGACCTGTATAAAGAAGGTTTCCATAGACGAGTAGAAATGACCTGAGGACACATATAAATATTCCATGCGACTTCCTAACCTTTTAGGTGGAAACAATATATATTATATTCTCAATAATGTATGTCCCGCAATATTTCTTTAGTATGTATCTATCATTTTAACTCCTCATTACCGCCATGGAAACTCCTCGGATGGATGATGGTCTCCAGATGAACGAGTATACCATTATTTCCTGAACTAGTATTTGTATGGGCCATCTCGTTAGTTTCCGAGAGGGGTGGTTGGAACCTCGGATAAGATATAATAGAGCTCCTGGACAGGTTTTGAGTGTCAGAGCCCATACTTCTTACTATAATGGATGAGAACTGCAAGGGATAATGGTTAGACCATACTTTTATGATCGTACATGAGTTAACACACGACAATTCCCTATCACGGAACGGAGGTAATTGATCCGATCAACTGAATGGCTTTCATTGAATAACCAAAAACGTACAATCACGGGGGGTATCTAGGAAAATTAGGTGTAGGCTCAAAATAAGAATAAATATTACATACCACTGCCATAAAGATGAAGAAACATGCAATCCCCAGAATATCTAAAATCATCATTATGACGAGCAATGAAGAGTAGAGAGCGGCTGAAGAAAAATGACAGTCAGGTCCGATCCTGAAACATGAAAAACAAGAACTTCAACGAACCAGACTCGAAAATAATTGTAATCACCTTTGATATCTGCTTGTGGCCCACTGTTTCTACAGGGATACTAGACCTGGTACGCCTCTCTACTACCTTTAGCTTGTATGCTATCAGGACTTTAGTAATAGAATGCGATAAGTAATAAGGATTTGACACTCTTTACAAAACGTACATGTACAGGCAAGTGTCAAGGCCAAAGTAACCGCCATGAAGTACTTGGAGGAGGAAGCAACCAAATTTAGATTGAGTGTATAAGCGGGGTCAACCATGCTATTCAATAGCGACCACCACAGATACATAGCGGTTGCTTTATAGGGAACTATCAGAATGAATAGGAATTTCATAAAATTGGACTCACATACCAATGTCACCGTGAAATAAAAGGAAAGGGACGACACATATCAGATAATTCTTGTTCCAGATGATCCAAACTCGATAAACCTAGAATAGTGTAAACCCCGATTAAACCGTGCCAATCATACAAAATTAATTACTCACAAAGAATGAATCTGAAACTAAAGTAATGATAGAATATGTAACTGTGCGAACCCAACTATCCTAATTGACGTCATTAATGGGAATTTTCTGGTGGAGAGCCTCAACGCTGTATGTGTAAACACGCCAAGCATCGGTTATGGCATGCTATAAATCTGTTTATTAGCGCGACGATTTGAGGCGTACGGGCTGACGGACATACCACCAAAGATAAGGCAAAGATCACAATGCTAGTACAAAGAAGATAAATATAAGGAGCAAGCATGGAGCGTCTCCTAAACATTATTTTTAGATGATCTATAAAAATGACAGTGTATGCCCCTTGTAAAGTCAGAAATGCTAATATAAGATATATACAGGGGAAGAACTGACCCATTGCTGCCAGCTCAATTATTGCACCTATAATATTAGCTTGTGTACTGGAGATGGCCATGGCGCTATATGGTACTGGATATTGAAAGAAGCATAGTATATATATATATAGGGAAAAAATCTGGGGGATGAGTTGACCAGGAACATATAAGTTTCATATGAGCAGAACAATAACAAATTTCATGATCTTTATAACCGAATAATCATATGTATCATAGTATCATCATAGCCTCAGCGAGGAGCATGGATCCGCAGTGCTGAGATACCAGCATCCTGGATAATGCTATGCTGAAAAAAAAAATTGTCCTATACATACACCACCCGTTCAATTGTCCACTGTTTGAATGTTGGAATGTACGGATATCTGGAACCCTGAAATCGCTCAAACAAATTAAAGAAAGAAAAAGAAAAAGAAAAAATATCGCCTAGTTCGGCTGTTACGCACATATCATTTAGATAAGATCACGAAGGCAAATTGCCCCCTTTTCAGCTGCGCTGAAATCCGTGGGGCCCTGCGAGAATTTGTCCGAGGCATAGTCAAATGGACTGAGTCCATTGGTCCTCATTAGTTCCCATTCATATTTCCTGATTAGTTTGACCTCAAGCGCTCTATAGTTAAACACTCTAAGGGGTCCGATTGATGTTCACATCAGCACCAACCACATAAACAGCACGGTGATATGTATCAGGAGTTCCAGAGTCTGGGAAAAACACATCTTCTTTAGGGGTGTCTCTATGATGGAAATGAGTCTCCATAGTACTGCCTTCATGATGAAAAATTCCTGAGGTCAAGTCTCGATTTAAGCGTTGAAAGCGAGTGATAAAAAGCTGGCTTACATTCAGCTTTGTTTATCTGTATCAGTTTTGAGTACAGATAAATGCTTGCTATTGCAGTTATCGTGCGTCATGTGTGACCCTCACTCAACAAACAGCTCACATTAGGCCATTGTGATAAGTTGATCATATCTTTTTGAGCGCCGCTCGAACCAAGTGGGGTTGCACTGGTACTACCCGGCCAAATCGCACCAATTTGAGAGATAGGAAACTCTACAAACAGCTCGCAGTTGAGTCCCTTGGGGATGGTATATATTGATGAAGGGAACATCCTAGCAAATTACCAGGAGTAAAAGTAAAACAAAGACACCTGATGAAGCGCCCAATGAAATTAATGTAAAACATGAGAAGAGTGCAACTTCAGGAACAATATATCTAGTCCGTGCGTATATAATTAAAACAACAACCGAAGGAAATATGTGCAAGTGAATGAATAAGTCCGATACGTGGTTCATGAACACAAAGTTCGAAGAAAACGAAAACAGTGACTATGGTGGGGGGAAAGGAGGATCAGCGAACAAAATTTGGTAATAATATTTCTGACGAAAGTCACCAACGAAAAATGCGGATAACAAACAACGAATCATGCAAAGAACAACACAGAGAAAACGACACCCATGAACGACGCCACGCCGGAAATTGCCACTGTTGTCGCCGTGTTCCCCGTCTGTGACACACCAGGGGCTGACCCAGTTTGCGAAGGGATGGTATCCCCCGTGATTCCATCACTTCCAGTAGGAGTCGAGGTGGGCGCGCTCGTCACCCCATCCGTATCCGAGGTAGCTGTGCTAGTCGGAGCAGACGTAGTTCCACCGGGTGCAGATACAGTCGCACCGGCAGCATACAACACTGAACTAGTGAAAGAGGCGCAGTTCGAGCTTGCGGGGATGCGAGCTGTGTATGGCATAGTCTTGATTTCGCCGAGGCTCTCCGGGGGCTGTCTGTAGGTCGTGGTTACTCCGTTCTGGACGTAGACCCCGGGGAAATCCTGGTTCTCGCCTTCACAGGACTCGAATACGCCCGAGCGGGCTGCGTTGGGCGCGTTGTAGGCGCAGCCGATGCGATCGAAAATATGCTCGCAGAACCTGGCGTCGTTGCGGCCAGCGGGGTCGCACGCTTTAAGACAGAAAAAGTCGTTACCAATAAAACTAGGAGGGAGCGATCAGTTAAATGCGGAGAAGGAAAAGAAGAAAAACACGCACTTATGCCACTCGATAACCTGTTTGAAGCTTCCACCCCATGCGTTCGAATAAAGCAGTCCGCCCATTGGGTTTCCGCGCTAGAAAGGGATCGTAAACAACAATTAGTGTGAGGTTGTGTGAATCCAACACGGGACGATACGCACGAGGTCAGCTCCATGTGGATCCATCTCGCCACCTGAATCACCTGCCTGGATGTTGATCTTGGTCTGATCAATAAATCCGACAATCTGTATGTAATCGGGCGTCCTCATGAACTGAACACCCTGCAGGGTATCGGCAGGAAGAATGCGCGTTCCACGCCCGGGTTTGGTACACCACGCGACCATATCGCCTTCAACATCTCCTACGACTGAGTTCGGCTCGATAGGCGCCCAGAGACAGAAGTCTGAAAACGGGTCCGAGAGTTACGGTTTAGAAGTACGGTATGGCAAAAATAGAGCGTACCATCGATAGAGTTGATGAAGGATGTTTGACAGAGCGAGTCCTGGCCTTCAGTCGTTGAATTACATTGGTTGTACCCCGTCTGGCGCCCTCTAATGAGATCGTCCGTATCGACCTTGTAGGGCTAAAAAAAAGCCCCCAGGAATGCCACGTCAGATAGCTTAGGAATGCAGAGTAGCCAAGAAAACGTACAATTCCCGAGGGGTACGCAAACCTCTTATCGACTAATGGCGTGAACTTCTGCGCAGTCGCGAAAAGCGCTGCAGAGAGAGCAGTGAAGGCGAGTTTAGACGTGGAGAAAGAGGGGGGCGCCATGAGGGGAAGAGGAAAAGGAGCACGGAAAAGAAAGTCCGCTGAATGTTGAGTTGGCTCTTGCATGCCAAGCTCCAAGCTATCCCATGATCAATGCACGATCCATCAACCGATATGAAAAGCTTGTCTTTTTGGCATCGCGCTGAGCAAGGGCTTGGAGCAAGGAGCAAGGCTGTACAGAGTGAAGCTAGGCATTCATCGTCTGCATATCTGATCAGGTCCGATATTCGGTTCAGCCACGACAGAAAAGAGGAAAACGGTGGCGACTGACGGTGTTAACCCTTTGGGGTTTATCCATCGTAAAGGTGGTATCGAGGATCGATTTAAAAAAAGAACTATCTCCCAGAAGATTGTCCAAAGGACGTATGTAGCGTCTTTTCGGACCCTTGAACCTGTCGTGGTGGTTGGGATGTAGGTGGCGGAGTGAGAATTTTGGGGCCAAGCCTTCCCAAGCATACCAAGGATCGGGGAGATCCGTGGTATACTATACATATGGAATAGGAGACAATGTGTGATGTTAGAAGGGTGCGCCCCAACGTTGTTAATCATGAATGAGACATCTTCTTCAACCCAAAGCACCACACACCATAGCTTCACTTTACACTTCTCATAACCCAGGCATAGTTGGAGGAATTTCTTCGGGTCAGTCACATGATCATGGTTTGAATTGGTCGGTCACATGACCATACAAAAGTTTGTAAGCATCGGCAAACTTTTTTTGTTTCCGGCACCCCACCCGAGCTATTGAAAGCGATCCCACACGAAAAAAGATAGATTAGTAATTGGTGAGTGGTTTTGGGGCGAACCCGGAACGTGGTTGACCACGGATTTATTGACTACCAAATACTTTTAGCCTCAAATCACTGTACATCCGTTTGTAATCAACGGGTCATCTCAACGAATCGAACCCGCCGGCTGAGAAGTTTCTCTCCCGGTTTGTTTATCAGCGGGTATCCCCCCTACCCACACTTACTTTCTAATCGGGGTCAGATTTTGTTTGTGGGTATGGAAAACGATAGAAAAGTAAAAATATACCCCTCGGACGAATGTTCCTTGGTGTACCAGTTCTACCTTCTGGGACTCTAAAATCCTTGGGAAAGGGATGGTGTGCGAAGGGGGGCTATCCTTGTTTCTCCGCTGGGTTCTCATGCCGCCATCGAACGACTGAAGTTAGCCGTAATCGACCGAGGTGGAAATTTAGGGGTCGAAGTACTTTAGGTCGCCTTAAATCAGGACCTGCTCCAATTAAGTCAAATCCTTGCTAAATGGGGTATGCACGGAAAAAATTTGTTTTGTCCTTTAATGGGTGTCAATATCCCATTCACGTGTCCTACCTCGTATTTTCTGGATCTGGCCTTTGCTCACCATTACTTAGACCAATTACAGTAGATTCTGCTAGGATAAGGTACGCACAAATCACTATTACTGGTCCTTATCAGGTTTTATGACACCTCGTTAGGTGAAATGGACGAGGAAGCCTTGCGACGGAAACTCAAGGCATCGATTGGCTTATCCAACGAGATTCTAAGCGACGAAGAAGAATATATAGCCCTAAAGCTCCTACAAGAATCTTATGAGCGTGTTTCTTCCATCGATGCCGAGATCGCACGAATCCGCCGATCTCCCCAGCACCTTACAAAAAAGCGCGCAGCCGAGACAGAGTGGATCGCGAGGTTGCGGGCGGGGATGTCTGCCCAGAAGAAGATTCCTGCTGAAATTCTAGGCCTAATTTTCAAGATCTATGTTGACGATGAAAAATATGAGCTTGAGATACCCCCGTATCCTGGTTCACTATCTTTCGTGCTATCCCACGTCTGTTCCCGATGGCGACAAATCGTGCTTGCAGAAACCAGCCTATGGAATACCCTATTCATTAACAATCCTCAAGCGGTTCCCCCAGAAGTCCTTGAAGAGATACTGTTACGAGCCGGCTACGCCATAACACTCCATTTAGTAGCAGAGAACATTCCACTCCCCATTCTTCGCATTTTACGTGAATACTCCGACAGGTTCCGGATGCTACACTTTAGGTATGATACCTTTCAAACTCTGGGAGTACAACCTCTTGAGATTCCGTTTGAACGACTCGAGACACTCCAGAGCCTTGTTCTGACCATATTGGGAAACGAAGACGTTTCGGAGCCATTAATGTTATACAATATGGTTTCTGTGTTCGCCCATGCCCCAAACGTTCAGCAGCTGAGCATCCAACAGGAGGGGTATTTGGTTGATTTGGACCTTGGAATTCATTTAGCCCCCTTCCCTTGGTTCCACCTACAGCACCTGGAAATTGAATGTGGGATGTCCCTCTCCGGTTTACTCCACATTATTTCACAGTGTACTGAACTAATCTCATACGTGGCTATTATGAGCCGCGATAATGATATTAGATCCCCCCTCAGCGAAACCCAACCCGGTATCTTTACTCTGGGAAACCTAAAGTCACTTAAACTGGGCACGTTGAATGTGCAATACAATAAAGTGCTTGACGTCTTGATCGCTCCCTCTTTACAAGTACTCAAGATCGACGATCATCCCATAGAATTAGATACCTTCCTCCATTTCATTCAACGATCAGGATGCAGCATCCACACCCTTCATGTAGGCTTAACTCGAGATTCCGCACTGGACATCGAAGAATTAATGCGGGCTATTCCTACCGCCGTGGAGCTGAGTCTTCGGGGACCCAGTACATTGAGCGAATCTGTTGTAGAATCGTTGTGTACGAGGACATTACTTCCCAACATAGAAGTATTGGATTGTTGGGCTGGGTCTTGCAGGTTGATCAAAAAACTAGCATCAAATCGATGCGAGCCGAAACCGGACAATTCGTTGAAAGTAATGCGTAAGCTAGCCATCAGTGTCTGGAGTCAGAGTGTAACGGATGAGTGGTGGGAGTACCAGGCATCACTGCCATTAGGTGAAATTGTTCAGATTTTGCTGGTACTATCATAAAATAAACATGATGTTGGGGCTTAGAGGCTGTGCAATCCAAGTCAGACACTGATAGCATATGTGGAGCACAGAGAACCTCAGAGAATATACATTTACCTACTCCTTATTAGTGGAATATTTCAGTAGTATATTACACATGTATATAAGGCTTCCGACTGAAGCCACAGTAGTTAAGGAATAATCAACTCTGCTACACACTCTACTCTCAATTGTCCAGCACATGAGATCCAGGATCCGAAAATTAAATAGGTGCAGTAACGCCGCGGTAAGTCCCGACGGTATTTGGTTACTAACCAGGAACTATGTTTGCTTTTATTTGTGCTATGTTGATTTCGACACCGTTCAAACCACGTAGCCCCCACAAAACCGCTACTCTAAATTCTTTTGGCCTGATTTGACCATACACACTTTCAATCATTACGAACCTGCATCACACCACATTACCACACTAATATCCCCCCGAAACCTTTGCAAATACTTCTAGGACTTTGACCATCGCCCGATTCAACTACCACCTAGGGAAAATACCCTCACGTTATCTGGACCATTAACAAAGTATGTTCGCGGTGGAGGGGGATTACCATTGGGGATCCGTTTCTTTGGATCTAGTTACGAGGGTCTAGATCACAAGATTCCCTAGCAGAAGCTTTAGATGATATTGTTCAGGGCGTATTTTCAAGACGTATTCGCAAATCGAGGAGGGAAGGGAGGCGTTCGGTACGAGGTTAATGTCTACGAAGAATCAGATTTGGGACGAACACCCAACCGGCCTGTGCGCATCACTCCCATCTTCAGGACTTGGTAATCAGGTACGATCCTTGCGAAGTCGTAAATCTCGAAATTGAAACTCTTCTAACGAGCCATGGTTCCCGCCAAATCATTGACGGAACGTGTTCTTGGTCTCATCGGACCCAACTCATACTGGATAGAGTCATTATATTAAACCTCTTCAAAACCCTTCTCATTGTGCACAACTCATCCGTTTCAAAGTCGTTTTCAAACAACATGCTGTGATTACAATGGAGTCTCAAACCTCCGATATACATATAGATTTACGTTCAATGGAAATTAAAGGTGCGTCTAGGCCTATCGGAAATTTTTCGGAGTGTCTGGTTTTGCCGCAGCTAAAGCATTTGTGGCACTAGGCGCGTGTCCGCAAGGCGAAAACTATTTGTTATGGCCCCTCGCCAGAAGACATGGTACTACTAATGAAAGCTCTGCCTCATATTACCACCTTTGAAGTCAACCCTCAAGGAAAAATCTCGGAATAAACACTCAATACGATCAACTTCGAAAACCTCTCCAAAAATACATAGATTGAAAGGCTGGAAAGTCTCATCGATCCAGTCTATGGTCAAGTTACTGCACAGCCGGTGACAGAATTCGATCCGAGGATGCAGGATGCTACCGTATGTCTCATCTCGTGTTGTTTCTTCTGAACAGGGGCACTATCAGGATATCAAACTGGATCTGAGTATGAGTAGACGAAGAGTCAATTTCCGCATTTCCAGATAGGTTTAAAATAGAACACTATTATACAGTCGGTCCAAACATTTCATTGGGTTTCCAACGCATTTTTCACACAGAATCCTACGCTCAAAAGATTATAACGCCCGATCAATCTGCGCCTTCCACAGGTGCTCCCCGTTATCATCTCAAATGACCCACGGTTCATTCAATCCAGAATCATATTTTAAATCTGGAATCGTGGATATTGAAATCTTTGACGTCACTCCGGGCGGTGGGTATCAAATGACAATAAGTAATATATAATAGTAAGATTTTGGTAGAATGATTCAACATTGTACGTAACTAAACTCGCGATCGATTTGACCCGGAAGGCGAAATCTCGGGCTGGCGACTCCGGCTTACTGGACCCGAGTTAAAAGGTCACGGTAGTACAAGGTTTAACATTCCTCTTCCCCATACACTGACTACGAATTTGGTGTAAGCAACGAAGAACAGCCCATTTCACTGCTGAAGTGGTGACTTGACTTCATAAGGTATTTCTATGTTTTGGAATACGGATGACATGTTAGATGATAATATATTTTAGCACGGACTGCAGTGCGAGGCGCACAGTTTTTTAACACGACTATTGCTTGTAAGCCATTTTTACTTCCTGAGACGTGATAATCAACTCAAGCAAAGAGGGACGGGCAGCAGGATCGGAGTTAGAGAAGACTTATTGGCAGATTTCTCTAACGGCTCAGTACCTCGCTTGTATAGCCGTCTTCGAACAGAGATGAAGCACTGTCTCGAGGACCTGAACATCGAGAACCTAAACATCGAAATGCTGCACACCCAAACAGGTTCCGGGTCACCCACGAAACATGTCGACGAAGGCTTCGAATACGTGAGAAGAGTGGCTCCCTGGGAAACTCCCCAGAAACATGTACCCCCGGAAATACTTGGGAAGATCTTTGTGCATTGCCTTGACGGAGAGGCTGTGTTTATCCCACCCAAGGCTTCTCCATCAATGCCTTGGTTATTGGGCCAGATCTGTTCTCGATGGCGAACCATAGCACTGGAGGAGCATCAACTCTGGGATAACGTGGTGATCGCTTCCTGCAAATTTTTCCCTCGCCTCGCTTTGGAAGAAGTGATCCGTCGAAGCGGGGAATCAAGGATCATCAACTTGAACCACGTCCCTGGTGAATACTTTAAAATTATCCTCCCAACTCTTCGGCGTCATTGTAATCGATTTCAATCTTTGGAGATTGAAATAACTAGGCCAACTGCGACATTACTTTCCGAGATGTGTCTATTTGACCGCTTGGAATCCCTAGAAATACACTATGGTCATGCACTACACACCCCAAACAGTGACGACCCATCGCGCACCGAATTCTCTGCGCCACCTTCATTGCGCAAATTAATCTTATCTTCGGATATATCTGATCACCTCCCTCTCAACAATACGAGGATCAACCCTGCAGCACCATTCTGGGAACGCTTGACTTATCTTGAAGTTAAGAATAATACCTGCGTCCCCATATTTACCATGCTACATATTCTGGGGCAATGCAAGGCCCTCGTCGAGTGTTCTCTATTACTCTGTGATGATTCTGGATCCATCCGCGACGAATCAGAACGCGTAACTGTTCCATCTCTCCAATTAATAACAGCCCAATCTGTTGATCCTATTCTTACCGATTTCTTTGCATCACTGAACCTCCCTTCATTGAGAATATTAAAAATGGTCGGTCTATCAGAGCCCTGGCCACAGCACGAGATTCTTGCGCTTATTGACCGTTCTGGTTGCAACTTGGAAGGGTTTTACAACGCAGATTTCACGATGCCCCCAGAATGTGTTATGCCTTTGATCCGAGCCATGCCGTGTGTTGCACACGTGAGTTTAGACACAGACGCACCTATACCTTGTTCAACTATCGACACCATAATTTCTGAAAATCTCCTCCCTTATCTGGTTTTTGTGACGGCTTGGTTCGATTCAAGTCACGCAGCACTAAAGCTAGTGGAAACTACGTGGGCTCGTTCCGTGAGCCCGGGTGGAGGTATTCGTGACGGAGTGCTTTATATTGACAGTGCCGATATAAGGGCGGATGAAGAGGCATGTAGGGTCCTCAAGCGCGTGGTGTCTCAAAGTGGGGGTAGTCTCGGGATATCCGTATGCTAGATTCCAGTGTGAGTGTAATCGTTTGCTTCCTCGCACTTTTACGGCGTTTAATTTATAACGCTACTGTAACACTACTGTTTCATTTTATCCCTAGTTTGGCTGGTGTTATTTCCTGTATACATTAAAAGTCTTTCAAAACCGGCCGAAATGAGGGTGCATAACGTAAGGCAGCATTATGACAAAAACATCATTAACAAAATAACAACAAGGTTCATCAAGAACTAAAGTGGCAACAGTAAGTTGAACTCGACAGTAACGCCCACTTACTCGCGTGTTTGTAGGCCCCGAAGTGCTTTTGGGGGCGAATTCAACAGAAGCTTCGTTTGGCTACCAGGCTCGCTATACTCCATCTTGTTGAGATGAGAATACCCGAAAGTCCCTCGAGATTTTAGGTATATTAGGAAACGAAGCTGGGGGAATTTTTACCTATACCTCAACAGTCGTCAAATATATTGACGATGAAAATTCACTTCCGACAACGAAATTAGAGCATGTGTTGGAAATACCACCGGAAAAAAACAAGGCCCTATGCTGAGCTAGACCTTCTATACCAAAAAAATATTGATGGAACGCCCATCAAGGTATCGCCAAACTCTTCTGCATATCTTCGGTTTCGTTTTCCTCGAAAATCTGGATTTCGAAGCGATTTTGGATATATCTTTGATTGAGGCGGTTCTCAGCCTTTCCTCAGGAGCAGTAGATATCATTCTTCGAAGAATGCACTCCGTTCTTACCAATGAGCTCTCTACATTATAACAATGCAAATAATGAAGCTTTATGCCCCAATTGCAACACTCTTCAAGGTTGAAAAGGTTAAAACAAAAAATCTATACAAATAATGAGAAATGCTACCATCCGGTATGCTGGACTGTGGCATTGATAGACCTCACTGGACCTGCAAGGCTTGCCGGACAAATTGGATCCCAGGCCTTTTCTTTTTGTGGTACCCTCTTGACTTTACATATAAAAAGTACAAAAAAGTCATTCTTGAATATCTCTTTACTTTCCCGCTAGACATTCCGAACCACAACTTAAGTTTGAACCTGGCCCAAGCTGGTCTGAAGCCCACCCCGCGGCTGAAGCGTCAATTACCTCGAGCTTAGGCCGGTTGAAATCTACCTCCTTGTCTGAGCCGGGCATTTCGGATGTCTCTGGTGAGCGCCTTGGTTATATCTATAAGCGGGAGCACTACCAGGAAGAGCGGGAGAATCTGTAAACTCAACACCCTCATTAAGTATATAACCACAGGCCACATAACCATACGCACTTGTCCAAACTGCCACACTCTTCCTTCAGTTGGGGCAAAATTATTCACATGTATCGTGAGCTCCGTGAAAATCACGCAGAAAAGCAAGGTCAATGCCGTGGGCCACCCAAGCAATCCGATATTACGGAATAGGTTAACTGCCGCTTCTGCTTCCCGCTGTAGATAACAAAATTGAAGAGATAGCTTAAAGTGAACACCTAATACATACCGCATTCATAGGTCTCTCATCAAGCTCCAGGGTTTCTTCGGGTTCAAATGCAAACCGCACAATAAGTACCAGCTGCCAAAGAATTGGAATGACCGACAACATGAGATCGATAACCTGGACAGAGAATGTAAAGATAAACCACGCCTGTGAGGCAGTAAACGTTCGGAATATAAACAGCTTTGCTTTACTGTTACACTGGGGATAACGACCGAAAGTCTCGTGGTCAAGGAGAAGTTTTAACATAAATGCTGTATTCAGCGCCCTCATCACGAAAAGAAGGAAGGCCAAAGAGTAGCTTTGCCAGTCGTCCGCTTCTGTGATCGATTCCGCGAAGGCACTTCTTACCATATTGGGAAAACTTGCGATAGTCGAAAGAAAGACAATAAACGTGATGACGATACAACTGTAGTCATGCTTCAAAATCGAAGTATGTGATATATTTCGAGAAAAAACAAACTCTTGCAGCGTGATCTGAGGGTTCGGGGAGAATCCGAGGATGATGGCCGTAGAGATGATAGAAATATTGGTGACAATGTATATCAATGACTGGGAATAAGTGGCATCTCCAGGAGGTGAAACAACAGCGAAAATAACTGCATATGTGAGGATGTAAGCGAAATACGCGGTTTTGTCTATGACGCACTAGAGAGGGACGCTTGGACATAGAAAGAGATCCGCACACCTATTCCAGCAACGTCTGTGTTGAGAGGTGGACTTCCAGGAAACTCACAAAGGGACATCACTTTGGATAGTGGGGGGAAGATTGAGGAAGTAGTTAGGAAACTCGGATCCAGATAAAAAAAAATGGGCTCAATAGATATACAACGCCTCGAGGTCTTCGGTTCAGGCAGGATGATCCGGATCAGAACGTTGGACAGCATCGTGCACAATTAAACAACATGCATCATATTTATACCGATCTAAAAGAACATACATAGCCTTCTCTTTATCTCCTTGGGACATAAGCTGGTCGATAGCACGAAGGGAGTGTCACTGACTTGCAGCGTCCTTGATTCACATATCATAAATCTGCCCAGAATATGAATTCAGTATTCCCCCCCTCCAAATCATGAGACGGTTATTGTGAGTTTATGAGTTAGGAAGAAGTGAATTTTACCCGACCGGCTATCTATCTCACCACCCCTGAGTCTTGCCTCACGATACACCGTCTTACTGAACCAACATTCAATTCCCTGTACCCTCCCACCTGGCGCCTCATTAGGTGTGCAGTTGTGTAAAATACGATCCGCACCAAGTACGTCAATATGTCTAACTATGTTAGACTGGCCCTCCATCACGAATGGGGTAACGGGTGAATTGATAACTCTTTCCAGGGTTCTACTGCTTGGAAGTTGGACCGATTAGTCTGATTATTCGGGGATAACCGATCCCGAAACCTGTCATACAGGCTCCAAAATCCAGATAGTCTCAGACGAAGCTCGCGTTAAGTTAATTGGGAACAGCGCCGGTGAT
>MU150281.1:160612-176973 GCA_015584075.1 Collybia nuda
CTCAAAGTATATTAGATGTTCCCACACACTCTGTACACCCTGGACATACCAGCTTATATTTTGTACATAGCACAGTATGATATGCAGGGGATAACGTGCATGCCACATGTACACACTTGCCATATTTCTCTCCAGGCTACTGGGATTATTTGCAGTAGCTAACTACCTCATTTTGAATCAAAGAAACCAGCCTCATCTTAAGCCAGGGTGATCCAAAGTCTCTAATTAATATAATTCTCACTAAATAATTTTGTCTCTTAATGTTCCCCCTAAGCCTTAAGTTTCATTGGAATGACCAGTAAAATCTGTAGAATCCATTTATAAATACTCCAGGAGGCACTTATACTGCACGCACCATGCACGCACATTACACGCATATGCACTCGTATGCACGCACATGCACGCACTGCACGCACGTGCCACGCATTTTTCTACTTGCCCTTGCTGGAAGACAGGCTCCTCTGTCGATGGTATTACGTAAGTATCAGTAAATGGATATCTGGCATTTATGCTGATAGCTTCTTAGTACTTGGGATAGGACCTCCGTGAATGGAGTCCCATGCTTCGTGTCTGACACCCTCGTCAGCGTACCTTGCCCTGGTAAGCAACATCCTTGAGACCCCAAATCCCCTTTAAATTTTTCTTCACAGTTACACTCCCTGAATGTGCCTAGCCTAAGATACTGAACAAAGAGAGTCATGTGCGTTGGATAATGTGGAGTTGGTGTCCCATAAAAGTAACTAGAAAACTTACAAAAAATGAAAGAAGTGGGTTAGTATCATTGTACCCATGTGAATATGACAATCCGGCGTGTTTATGGTATGCCGCAGTTTCCAAAGGGAAAGAGATTCAATGTGAATTGCCACGAGCTCCGTGTTTCAAGATTTAAGAATATCCTCGGACCGGACATCTTTTACTTCGGAGGTCTATATATAATCCAACCTTCCTCAAGCACATTAGCAACGCGTTATTAGACCATAAAGCCCTTCTGGGGGGCCTTCTTCTTTTGCGACTAATTTATGGATGTTCTTCAGTACAATACTTTACTCCCAGCTGAGGATGTTTCATGTAACTTAATTAACTAATCCTGTAATCAATAGTACCAAGCATGATATTTAGATACACGCACTGGGGAAAGTCTAGTATAGAGCAATTATCCTTTAGAAATTTGGTACAACCATGTTATAGTTATAGTTACGACATCTAGTATCCGGTTTAGGCTGTTCTTTCAAGTAACAGTAATTTCATGTAGCAGAGGCGTTCGGTGTAGAGGAGATAGCTCTGGGTGGAGTGTGTTTACTTTGGGTATATAGATATACTACTTACCAACGAGAGGAAAAACCACACAATCTTTAGGGGGATCACTCTTTTGAGTGCTTGCAAGCTAGAGAGACTCCTAAGATCTGGTTTTGAATGGCCTCCAAATAATCTAACCTCCCTTAAGGACCAAGGTTTGTTTGGTGACACTCGACCTAAGCTTTCTTAGAGCTGAATCCTAAGATATAGTCTTTTATCGACAAGATTGTCGTTCTCACCGAGAAATGCGCAAGTAGACGTTTTCCGATGCTTCACCTGAGCCGCATGGTTCCTCGTAATTGTAATACATACGGACCGAATCCCCTTAAGCTAACCTAATTTAGTTTTAGGGCAAATACAAACAAATATATTGGCCACGTCATCAGTGATCAAACTCGTAGGCGCTGGTTTGACGCCCAATTCCATTTCTACAAAGCGATGCACACGCCATACATCAAATCTGTGAATGTGAGTATCTTTAGGTATGATGCGGTTTTATTCTACTTTTGCCTACCCATAAGCGTCAGAAATGGGAACTGAGAGAGAACAAGTGAAGAGGAGAACCAGGGTAGAATCACCAAACGCGTAATCCAAGAACATTTGGATTGTTTTTGGCATCTTATGACAAGTAAACCATCCTTCTAATAAACACACTCACGTAATCTAGCAGAAAAGCCAACTATCCATAGTAGTGACGTGAGTGCTTGTCTTCCTGGCGATGATCATCTGATACAGACTAGAAGACGTCTTACTGTGTAAGATGTGTGTTCCACATGGCTACACTTTATTGAACAAACAAGTAAATAGAAATCGGAACATTAATACCGTCATTCTGTAACATTAGAGCTTCATCACCGACTAGCGGAACACACACAATCACCGTTCGTGACCTACTAATTGCAGTTTAATGTCCTCCATTTCCCAACGCCTTTCAACTGATGGTAGGGCCCGGCTCACTCTAGCTCCTTACGGGAAGTATGAAAATCGGGGGTTAACCCAAACATGGTGAGGCGGGTCCAAATATCAAGTTGAAATTTTCGCCGACAATCGGGGTAGGATCCTATTATTAGTAGGTATCAGCTTTTATCACCGGCTATACCCACCTTACACGACCCGTTGTAACTCACCCACGTCCGTACGCACCCCTGGTACCCCTTTCTAAACTTAATTTCTGTAGAACCATCTTGCCATCGTTTTCAACGCCACCGGACTCTACTTCCCGCTCTGTGGCATCTCTTGATGTATCCGTTGCGATCAAAACGAGAAACGGCAAGAATTTTATTAAAGACCTCAAAAATAGATACCCATAGATATATAAAAGGGTGGTCTGGTAACGATAAATGCTCGAACCAAGTTCAAGGTCGACAATGCAAAGCAAATTCCTCGCTCTCGTTTTCACCTTCGCCTCTGTTGCCTCCGTATGGGCCTCTCCCCTTGACGCTGGTTCGTCCATAACTTGTGACCTGGAGTTGAAGACGTACTGAATTATACAATTTCCACCAAATAATTTGGTAAGGATCACAATGTGAAGGTCGAAGAAGTTACTTGCCCCGATGCCAAGTCTGTTCAGTCAGAACAAGCCTCGAAGTCAGGCAGGCGTCCAACGTTTGTGGAGCTACCTGTGGGTCTACCTTTTGATCTCTGTTATGATAATCACCGCTAATATGACTGTTCAGGCAACACCAACTGCTTCACACCTTCTGGAGGAGGCCCCGACCCGAACGAATGCCACATCATTACGGATGCTCTCAAGTTCGAAAGCCAGAACACGGGTAAGTGTATCGTTACATGTAATATCTCCCACATATAGACCTTTCGTAGGACAAACCTTCACCATTGGAACTGGGGTAATATATCTCCAATTACGATGCTTAAACCCCTGTTGACATGATGACCGTTTCAGACTAGCAACACCATCGTCATGAGCTACCTCTCTTGCAAGACTTTCTTCCAGAACAGGGACTGAAACGACCTTGGGTCAGCTTATCTATACCTTGCGTTCACTTTCTGACAAATCTCACTAATGATACCATATAGGCCTCGCTGGCTGATATTATCGCCTTCAGCTGCCAGGCCCCACAGAATGCTCATGGTGGCAACTGCGTAGCTGCTGACCAAAGGTGGCTCGTCCAGTAAGTCAAACATGCTTCAGGTTCCGATATCAGTGGTCTCATCAATACTTCACGGGGTCGAACACTCCTAGAGATTCTGTGTAGTCTGAATAGATGTCATGCGAAGGACAATGGTTCTCTGTCCTATACCTCGGTTTACAGACATTTATGTATTAGAATGCTTGATAAATCGATTGATATTCTACTAAATGTACTCATTTTCCGAGCAACTAGGTTGTTGATGTTCTTGGTAAAGCCCTCATCGTGCTGTACATGTAATTTGGATGCATCATTTTGATATTATGGTTTTGTAGTCTTAGATTTCTGATACTATTACTAAGGTATGTGCCAAGTGTTCTCTTTTGTATTTGTAGCAATAGTACGTAGAACGAAGTATGGAAAACTGAAGAAGTTAAAGGGTGGTTGACGATCATATTTTGACTATCTATCAAACACTGGTCCACATATCCTACCCACAGCTCCCTATATTCAGGTATTACAACTAGATAGAATATATCAATTAACTACTAGCCACCTTTAACGCCTCTGATCCACAATTGATGTAAAAAAATCTCCTTGACTTCCGATATTACCCCGTTGGATTGTGAGATATTCCTGCACCATTGTACGTTAAAGGGCTGAAACTATAACGTCGATACCCATTTGAAAGATATTCTGCTGAAGCACACCCAACTCTTCTTCTCCTGCGACCCCATCAGATAAAGCGATCTTGATTTTTCCACTCTGGATCCCTGTGGACCTATTGCGCGACCAAGAAAACTTCAAGAGTCGTAAAGCTACAACACTTGAGGAAAAGGAGCAGGAAAGACATGTTACTCTGGGAAAAAGATTGTCGTAAACGATGACACCAGCGTCTTCATCAGCCAGCGCGCGGTCCGTAACAACGGCAAAATCTTCAACTGTCTGCATCGGAAGAGTGCGCAAAATCGGCACAACACATTCCACGGGTATTCTAAATCTTACATGGAGCTTCGTTAAAGGACAACTGGATCGACATAGGAAACTAAGGATCTCCTGCTGTGGCCATACCTGCCATTCACCCCTGTCGATTTCGAATGATCTGAGCGAGGGAAGTGTTATATAGCTAAAGAATATTCCTGGAGTGGAGTATTGTGATACCACTCGGATTGACTGTATCGCGGGGCATACGGCGTGCGCCATTTCAGCATTGGAGATCTCCGAGCCTAATCCTACTGAGAGATGAGCAAGGACTTTACATCGTCGTAGAATTGTTAAGATCGTAGAAGGAGGTAGACGAAAGGAAGGAGCGAGATGCAAAGAGGTCAATCTGTCCCACATTGTATCTTTTGAATCGATTAGCCGTCCGCGAAGAATACAGGCCGAAGGCAACAAGGCTATTTCACGTAATGCTGGTGATGCAGAGAATCCGGGAAAATGTGATGTAGGTGATAATTGGTATAGAAATGATATACCCAAATATTCCAAATTCGTAAATGATGGTATCAGAGACAGGAAATCAGTGCTTTTCCAAGTGACGCGAAAATTTTCAATAGACTTGATTGTTTCGCAATTGAGTTGAAGAGTTGGGAGGATATCCTGAGAGAACCAATAAGGAATAGGACATAGCCTAATATTCTTTGAGCGGTTTCGGCGCAAGGCTTCCTCCATGGCAAGGGCAGGGTAGAATTGGACGGATTGAAGGGAAATATTCTCCCATATCCCGGGCTCTGCGAGGCACACATCTCGCCATCGAGTGCAGACATGACCCAATACCCACGGCATTGACACAGGGGACCGGGGTGGAACAGGTACCGGCTGACCATCAAGGCAATACAAGAAAGCATTCCCAAGGATCTCTGGCGGTAAGCACTCTTGTGGAGATACCGGACCTTGAGACCTCTGCAATTCTACGACGTCGTCTATATAATGTTTCAAAAGAGAGTCATGAGTCGATCGACGGTTTACAATCTTAATTCCTATGATACATACCTAGCCGGGATTCGATATTTACCCCTTTAATACGGGGACGATCTACATTGTGTAGGGCCTCTGCCTCCAGTCCTTTCCCGGCCTTCATACTGTTCGTAGCAAGAATATAGATATCACTGATCAAGGCTATGATAACATAATGTCTTGATCTCGCCGATAGACACGTGCTCTAAATATAACTCCGTATAGCTCTAGATTCTAAATTGAGGTAAGGGTGCATACTACCTTTATAATATACACCTATCCCATTCTAAATACATTATCAAACCCACTAAAATCAGGATTTAATACCAGGCCTGTCCCCGGCTATTGTTCAAAGTGGAAATTCCTTAACATTTCATTTGATACTAACATGTTACTAAAAACAATATAGCGGGTAGTACATGGTGAGCGTCATCCCCTGACAATGGCGAGATTAGTTCAACATTTTGGTCCTTCTTCATGCGGTTTATTCCTGTGGGGTAGTTATGAGAGATGCCTCGGAGTGTTGCGGAGTGAGACCTGATGGTTCTAGATGGGTAATAAACGAGTGTTCCACTCAGGTCACAATACAAATATGGAACTCTACAGGTCACACTAGAATGCGGTCCCTTTCAACTTGAAGTAAGGGATTATTTTGGAGCCTAGGAATGAGTGATTCTCTCCGAAAAATATTAAATCTTACACATATCATATTAGCTCTCTCGTCATGCATGATCAAAATAGATACATTTCTCTCTATATACCCCGTGCTATTTACGTATCTTCAGTTTTCCGTGGTATGTTATATAGACCCATGTATACGGAAGGAATGAGCCTGTACCAGTTGACTGGCGCTGTTCTATCCTATCCGAATACCAAACAATATACATAGAACACTTTAGCGTGATTTAGAATCTTTCCATAGCCCTCACAAGGCGGCCGTATTCCGCCATGTTACCATCACTTCGGATGCCCTCTCGGTGGCGTTATGGAGAAACTCTTCATAAATTGGAATCTGGTTTAATGTTCCAAGAGAACTCGCCCTAATCATCCTTCTAGATGGTATCCGATTCAGCTCAGAGTTTTCTGGTTGCACAGTCCGCGCCATTCCCGGGTACGCTGGCAGGATCGACGCTGGATACATAGAATCTGTGGATATTATAGGTGGCCCCGATGATACGGTATTGGTACTGAGTGTGTGGCGATGGGCAGATCGCAATATTGGTGCAGTTAGGAATGGGGGTCGCGTGGTAAATGTGCTGGGCGCTTGTTGTGTCGCAAGAGGCGGAATAGGGATAGAACACGGTAGAATAATTTTGCTGGGGGGATTTATAGGGATGCGTATCTGCATGGAGCTCTCCTGAAGTGGCAGTTCTGCCGGTCCCCGCGTTCTTACTTCCGTTTTTGGACCTGGTGATGCTTCGACATTTCCTTGTATATTTGCTTCAATACCCCACTTTTCTGTATCCAAATTGCGTACTGCAACTTCTGGGTCTACCACCATTGATGTTGAGCTTCGCATAGGTCTATGCTCTGTGATCCTATTTTCCTCTGAAACGGACCTCACGGGTCTCTGGAACTTCAATGACAAATGGGCCCATAACCAATTTGAACTTCCATCGTGTATCATCAACGACTTGGTACCTTCTTCCAAGTGATCTGATTTCATCTGTAAGTTTTCCCTCCATGGTCTCCTAGGAAGGCGCATATGGTATATATGCGATGCCATTGTCCAAAGGGAGAAGATTGTGATCACTGCACACCCCCCGAATGCCACGATAGCGCCAACTGCGAGCATATTCCCAACTAGATCGGTGAAATACCAGCTTACGTCCGTGACGCAGGCAATACGCCTGCAAGTAGTCAAGTATTGTTCGGGGGACAAAATAAAACCAGACGGTGACGGGGCATTCAAGTAGTTCAGGTACCAAGAATCTATCAAAGATGGCTGTGGTTGGTGAGAATAAAGTTATGATGCATCCCTCCACAATGATCAGGATCATGAGATAAATTATTTCTGTTCACAAAGCTCCCCAATCTGGTAGTGTTTCTCTATCCAGATACCTGCACCACTGAGAAAATCTATCATTTCCTGGAAATCACTTCTTGGATTGAGGCTAATATGAATCAATATACTCAATTCCTTGAAGGAACCATCTTTTCCTGGCTGATAACAAATCGGACGGAGCATCAACAGGTATGCTCTCGTGACCAGTTCATACACAGATAAAGATCACATCAGAAGGCCTTTACAAGATTCTCTAGCGTTCATGTGAGTAGTCCAAGTTTGGGTGTCAGGAAAATATTTTTCCACAAGGTTATCCATCCCCCATTGAAATCTCTGCAGGTTTGAATCATTCCGATAGACGGCCCATTTCCATATAACTCGTGCGAACCACTCATAAGCTCCAGAGATTCACGTGAGCTCTTCCTGGTGCGGGATTCAGGGGGATCACATGGATGAAAACGATGATACCTCCTGGTCCTGAGAGTCCGTAGTTGATCCGAATCACAATCCGGATCATTCATGGCTAACCACATGTTCTAAGGTATATTTTCAGAAGGTCTGATAAGATACCAACTGACTATGCTTTGTGATTGCACAATCAATCAAAACAAGGGGTGACTCGCAATATTGGGCTTGTAGTATAGTATTGTGGCACTGAATCAGGAGAGCGTCCCTGATTTATAACCCTGAAGCTCATACCGGTTGTTGCGAGTAATAGAATGCATAGAGTGACCAACATCAACTGCTCATAGTACAAGAGTACAAAATCAGTAATACTAAACCGCTTATCAAGTCTTAGCTTCTTCCATGACAGACAGGATTCCGCACGCACTATAATTAGATATATCTGGAAAATTATGAATGTTAATCGATGGTTATTGCATCCCGATGTTCGAAGGATATCGGGTATAAGGAACGGACTAATATGTCCATCAATAGTCCTTTACATACGGTTGCTACCATATTGGATGGGAACAACCGTCGCTGGCTACCCTTTGATAGATCTGTTGATTCACGTTATTGAAATGAAGTTCATGTTGTACCTATTTTCAAGATCATGTTCGTGTAATTCCACGACTACATATAACATCGCTCAGTATCACTGTGAGGGTGGCTGGTGATTTGATGAGAAAATTCTTCTTAATGGAGATGGAAAAATATATTTCACGACCGGGCGGCCTGGGCCCTGATGTAAAGTAAATGCTGGGAGGTAAGTTGTTCAAAAATCAAGACTTGTACTTGACCACATCTCCCTTGACAACCAATCCTCTATCGCTCATTGTAAATATTCACCTGATAGGTCTGAATTGTTTGACCGTGTTTGGTCTAATTCTCAAAGTCACACCAGTTTCGGCTCCTTACTCCTTACTAGTAACGCAACCTACATAGCTACTTATTTTCTATTGGGACTAGGGATCAGGTGTGTTTAAAATCCTTAGCGTTGAGTAAATAATATTTACCCCTATGACAGCGTCAACATCCCGGTGACGACCCCAACTTGTATTTAACTCAGGCTTTCTCATTTCTCACCTATCTTCAGTCACAATCTGTCCACTAGGACGACTTTGTGCTCACCGGAAAAGTTTTCCAAAAATAGGCCTTGGGATTCCATTCAAGGTTCCAAATCTTCTCCGAACCCCGATATAAACCAGGCGAAATGGAAGAACGGGGTGAGGGCACTCTGCAGCACGAATTCAACGAGATCGAGAGAGATCAGTGGGCATCGATCGCCAAAGAACCCTCACAGAATCAGACCCATAGCGTATCTTCCCTTCTACCCAAGATCGCAAAAATTCGTTCAGCTATTCAATCCCTTGAGGAGCGGCGCACGGGGGTAGATACAATATTGCAAAGGGGTATAGAAATCCCACCCGAACTCCTACACCTTATTTTCAAGAATTGTGTCAGCGCCTATGACTACGCGCTGGACATACCCCTACATCCTCGATCACAAACTATGACACTATCCCATGTGTGTGCTCAATGGAGGCAGGTTGCGCTCGCGGAGCCAAGTTTGTGGAATCCAGTGTCTATCGATTATCCTAGCAAAATCCTCCCAGGTATTTTAGAGGCAATATTATCTCGGGCTGGTAACGCAATCACTGTCTATTTTACGATAGATCACATCCCACATTATGTCCACCGCACTTTGCGCGAATACTCTGACAGATTTCATACCGTCGACCTCAAAATCGAATTTTCTCGGCTAGTCCACCACCTCAATATCCGGTTTGAACAACTCAGTAGTTTGCAGAAGCTTCGGGTGAGCATAAGAGACAATAGTCACAGGATGGAACCAATACAGTTATATCCTACTATTTCCCCATTTTCAAGTGCCTCTAATCTCCGGGACCTGGATATTGATCAGCTATTTGGAAATATAATTCTGACTATAGGGGGGATTCCCTCTTCCAGTTTCCCTTGGAGTCATCTCCAGCATCTAGGAATATCATGCGAAATTTCCCTCACTGGATTCCTCCATATTTTATTACAGTGTACGAGGTTGATAACTTGTCAAGTTATTCTAGGTCGCAATGAAGATCAAGGCTCCTCTCCCATCGAAACCCTGGATGCTACATTTACCCTTGGGTGCCTTTGTTCAATCTATCTCACCTCCCGCGGCGGCATAGGTGTGGAACGAGTGCTTGACATTCTAATCGCCCCATCGTTGCGAAATCTCAAAATAATTAACTCCCTCATCGCACCAAACACACTCGTCCAATTCATCTACAGATCTAGATGTAACCTTCGCACCCTGGGTGTCACCTTATCCCCAAGCTTTTTACCAGATATTGAGGGAATCATGCGCGCCGTTCCTAGTGTAGTTGATTTGGCACTTCTGGGTTGTACGTTGAGTGAAACTACCCTAGACCATCTAGGTGCGGGGGTGTTTCTTCCAGATCTGGAGCTGCTCAAGTTTTCTGCTTCTTCTTACAGGGCAGTTCAGAGCCTATTATCAATGCGCTTTAAATTCGGAGGCGATGATGATGTGAAGAAGACAATTAGATATGTATTTATTTTTGTCAAGCAGGAGGACATCACGGATGATTGGTGGGAGTTTAAGGAATCCTTAGAAGAAAATGGGGTTATAGAAGTTCGGTGGTTGTGATATGTAGGCCACTGAGATCACAGAAAGATCTGGAACGGGTTCGACTATGAACCTTTGGTGGCGCGTAGTTCTTGGATTTAATATTGAAAATAAGAAGAGGGAGATCACACCAATTGCCTCACACTGTTACTAGCTCTCGCAAAGTTGGCTATGGACAATATGCCCAATGATGAGTCGAATAGACTGAGAACATGGGCGGACCGCGGAGTACACCGATCTATGTAATAGTATTATTTTTAATGTAAATGACGTCCCTCCCCCACACACCAATCAACATGACAGTGTCCCAGTGTGCATTCTCCCGGAGTCCTCCACTCAACAATGATATTTCAGGTAGTGGAGTACCAATTTCCTTACCTGTTAAAATGTTCCTAACTTGTAAGTCATGTCAAGAGAAGTACCATGCTGAAATGTAATATGTACAAAGTCATTTTTGTCGCTGTGTCCCCTATAGAGGGAGGTTTTGCAAACCAGGCCTTCACAAATACGATTCAGCATATGCCCATCATTTCTACACCTTGATTCTTGGACCCTCGTCAATATTAACTATGAAGTTACATAGTTAAGATGGAGGAGTAGTAGTTTTGTATAAGATGGACATACTTTCGTTTTAAGCCCTTCCTTCATGTCCTATGGTACCGGAACTCATATCGTTGCTGTGACGTAGAAGGTGGACAGCCACTGCTTAAAATTATATTTTCCTGGAAGCCCACGTCACATGTCATACCAAATGGACATGGACAACTAGTGGCATTTATTGTCGTGATCATCATGCTCATAAAACCCGATCCTGATCCCGGTGTCCCATTATAGTATTGACATATCAGGTACAGAAGTGTCAATGTCTGCTTTGCAATTTATTTTACAACTATTTTAGGTAAAATACTTCTTTGAAATAATAGCTCAATTATTTTTATTCAGGAGTAAAAGCCACAGAAACTCCAAGCTTTTGCAAGGGTAACTAAGTCTCTTGTGCGCTCCACAAACCGCTCATATTGGATGATTGGAGTCAATGTTCAAAGGACCGCAGACAAAAATAGATTTACGTCCAGCTACAGTTCGGCAGCCTATCTGCCGTGGAACAGAGTTCAACCAACCTTGTCTCCGAGATTATCAAATTAAGCCCAGGGTACGGAGAACGCATGTACCTGTCATTTTTGCGACCCCTCGAAGAACTATTTTTGTCTTCCTCGACCGAATCCCCACTCCGGCAAAGCCATCAAGGCCCAAAATAGAAAATTTGATCTAAAATCACAAGACCACATGGTTTTTTTTGCACAGGTCGTTTGGGACACCTTTGGCAGTGTTGACGTCCTAGGGGGATCGGAATTAAAATTTCCCCTGCTTAGAGTCTCCTATCACACAGTGGAGTTGGAAATGCCAAGTTGTTAACTAATTAGATGCTTTTACGAGAGGAGTTGGTAATAAATACTGTAAATTGATTTGAAAATACTAGCGTTCATTCCCCCCGCCGACCTTGATTTTCTATGTGGCACGGGGACTTTCCAATACTATCTGAAGTGGATAGCTTAACTGCCCTGGGTCATCGTCTCTCTGTTATGCTATTATTGGTGACATTTTCGACCATCTTTTATAGTGTGTGCATTTCAATTTACCATTAATCCCTCATGTTTAACACAACAATTTGCCATTACAGGCCTACTGATTTTTCTCTTTGCTAGGTCAACTGCCGCATACTTGTACGCTATGGATTTGTATAATCACCCAGTGTAGTAATCGGGAAAAAGAAAAACAGGTCTCACGAAGCGCAAACACTGGTGGTTATTTCTATCAAAAACGGTTGCATTTGTCCTTGCAACGGGATGCGAGGGCATATTGGTGGCATTATTGATCACTTCTATACACTCTATATTCTTTCAACATCAGGAAGCTACCATTGCCAATAAACTTGCTCTCATAACCAGGCTATTATTACGGACGGAATCTTGCGTTCCTTGTTTTCCTGGGATGTTCTTCACAAAGTAACAGGACATGGGATATGATTGAAGTTTATTTCTACGGAGTTGCGATGTCCCTGGGAACAAATGTTACATCAACGGCTATCATTGGCTATACATATTGGTGAGATCATGATATAATATTTCTAAATGACATGGGGTTTCACCTTGCCCAGGGTCCACAGAAAGGATATGGCCGCGTACTTTCACAGGAGGAATTGGAAGACCCCTGCAGAGCAGGTACTCACTATACTTATAGAGTCAGGGGTCGTGTTTGGTCTTGTACAGGTATGTCTCAACTCTTCCCTTTTTAACTGTTTTTACATCCTTCACTATAGGTCATTCATTTGATGACTCGTCATCTGTGGTCAAGTCATCACAATATGTGTTATGCAGTGTGGACATTTACTTCCCTATATTTTGGGTTCGTCGTAAGTGTAGACTTTGTGCGCATATTTTAATCATTCCTTACTTCCATTGATCGCGCAGGCAATCTACCCGTCTCTCGTCACTGTATTAGTTAGCGGACATCGCACATTTGACCAGATTTATTCTGTGAATAATGGGGTATAATTGAGGAAGTAACATTTGATGTATCATGGTCAGCGCCTCCCAGTTATTCAATCCTTTGACCTAAGAAGTTCACATATGATGTAGATAGGAAGAATGGTAAACCAAATACCCTTCCATCATGTGCAATTCATATCTCAAATTAGAATTCCGTAAATCGCAGGTGCAAGAAAGAGAATAGAGAATTACTGGCTACTACGTATTGGAATCTAGAATGGATGTAAATAATGATCTAAAAATCAGATTAAGTAGAAGGAACTAGACAGCTCAGATGGTATAGTTCTACCGGCTAAGAGTTGAGCCAACCCCAGCAAGAATAGTTTCTAACAGACAAAGTTCATCGCCACCATTGATGGTTGGTGACGTTTATTACCAACAGATTCAGTTTTGCCATTACAATCTAGCCCCACAAACCAGGGAAGAGGGGCCGGAGATTTACCTAAACGATTTTCTATTCCCAAATAGACCAAAAAACCGGGCATCACCCAAACTTCGGGTGAATGGATCCTCCCACGAAGAACAAATTTTATTGTCTCAAATCTCTCACACGGAGTAGTATTCTAACTTCCTTTGCTTAGTCTGTGAAAAAAAAGTAGGAGTTTCTATGCGGACCAATAGTATACCAGGAACAGGGTTGGGCGTGCGGAGCACCCAATGTTCCTTAAAAAGGACTGGTTTACGTAGTATGGGAACAGGCCCATCCAATTTTGAATGACACAGCTCACTTACATCACCTAGTACGTTAGAAAACTAGGGGAGGAGATCATTGGAGGTAGAGAGCGTGTGGGTACCATTTAAAAATATTACAATAGTGAAGATTCACAGATAAAGGGGGAACAATACTCGTCCACATTTCCGGAAGTCATGATCGGGAGTTGCACCCCATGAGCGAAAATGGACTAGTTCATTTTCAGGGTGGGGGAATACGAAAAAGGAAAAGGAAAAGGTCGGTAGATCCAATTAATCACAAAGGAAATAACCATACAAAAACCCCACAATTCACCTAGCATGCACGGCGTTCTTTACACGCATACCTCGAGGCTTGTATGCAACTCATTTATAAACAAAGACATCAAATGATTCGTGAAGAGTAACATTTGAGGCTATAAGGGGACTGAAAATATGTTGTTGAGAACGAACCAAGCACAACAACATACACATATGTTCCTAGAGCGCAAAGACTAGTCCCAAGATCACGTCCACTTACAAGTTACGTGTCCCGCTCATGGACCAACTCCTTTGTCACAATTTTCCTGGTGGTAGTCCCAATGTGCATGGCTCCTTCCTCCTTGATCCTTTACTTTGTAATAGACATCCCAGGATGAGATATCGGTGGATCGACTATTGCTACCCTCTTGTGTGGGCTCCGAGTTCGAAAAATTTAAATCAAGATGAGCCGTACGACAAACAAATGCAAGCACCGGCAAGGAAGAGTAACCGAATGCCGCCGGGACTTACCACAGTGTTTATGTTAAGGTCTTTCCCACGGTTTTTGCCAGGAGGAAAGACCTTCTCTTCGAACTCGGAATTGGCTTTAGCCTCTTAGTCTCCAGCACCATATAAAATTTGACATGCCCCGTCCAGCTTGTGAAAGTCGACACGGGCCTTATGCTGTCAAGTCAACCCAACGTTTGCTTCAACTTCTAACAGCAAGTCCTTTCTTAAAGTTATACAATGCAGCCGTATCAATTTCAAAATAAGAACTGGAGGTCCACCAAGATGTGACATGTCATTTGGGACTATCGCCAGAAAACATTGGCGTAATTTGGCGCTGGTCTGTGCGCTCTCGTAACACGTGATTATGCGGCTGTGCTTGGTTCATTTTCAACAATGCCGACTCCCGAACCCAAACGCTGCCACCTCGGATTTCATCCAATCCTTTCTCCGCATCTGCTCCTCTTTTACGCAGATATTCCTTCTTCCATTATGCAATCACGTTCCCATTAATACTAACCAGATCGTTTCTGTTCCAATGAGCATTCAAACATCTTACTGATCGTTAGGAGGTATCCTCTACTCACACTCCTTGCAATTTGACTTTTAAAAATCCAGTATGTTCTATGTAATTCGTGGTGCGCCCATACATACGGATCACATGTACCGTCCCCTCAATCCTCTGGGTGATCGTAATAACACCATGGGGTCGGGCTCTTCTGCAGCCGTGATAATTTTAGCACAGTAGGGGGCCAAATTTATGCGGCGGACGTACTGAAGGCATCCTCATATACTCAACTCTTACCCTATCAGGAACATAAAAGAACCTTGGAACGGTAAGTACAACAATATATGTATGCGGGGTGATGTGATCTTCAGGCGTTCTTGCTGACTGAGGGCCCCTTTTGACTGCTGATTGTCCCCATATCGTAACACGAGTGGGATCACCACCAAATTTGGTAATCTATAGAACCTTACTCCCACTATTCTCAGTTAAGGTGTGATTGAAACCATACGTGATCATGTACCCAACGAAGGGCAAAGTGTTGATCAACTTCTCTGAAATTAGCACTAACATCTAGGGGCTGAGGGAGAGCGTACGTAGACCAGCGTTCAAGACTCCATTCCGTTTGACTTCGCTTCCAGGAAGAAAACCAAATACTCCAAGTCGGTATTGAATTACTACAGCCACTACGCCCTGGTTCGCCTCGAGAATGAGGTCATTGCCATCATATACATCCATCCAATTGAACCCTGACCCACCCCTGGAACGGCTCAGGTGTTCCAAAAACTGAACAGCAACGCCTATTAGCACTTACCCATGAATGAACACGACAACTGGAAGCTTCTTTTTGATATTAGACATATCAGCGGGGGTATATACACTAGAGAAAGAAGTATGAAATAATGGGAAGCTTAGATATACAACAACGCACTTTAGGAATAGACAATCCTCCGATGGAGAGAACGGATCTCGCTTATTCAAACCCATCATACGGAACGGCGTCTTTGCCTGTTCTCCCTGACCTGTAAAAAAGCACGTGGAAGACTCCAAATGCGCCCGGTAGAATCCCAGAAACGGGTGTTGGCGCTTGAGGTGCTCGCCACCGAAGATTACCTGAGGGGTGTGTCAAATGAGGTGGTTCATATACAATGAATCACGAACCTGTCGGCGGGGCGGCATACCGCATCACAAGGAATTGCGTGTGACCCGTGCTATGATTGATTGATCCGGCATATGTTGCATAACCGAGATTTACGATGGGATCAGACGCATCAGTAGGTGTACTTGCAGCCTAGACAGGCGTGGCTGTCATTTTGATGCATCAACTGCGAGGGGAGAGTCGGTCTGTCTAACTCGATCCCATCAAACGAAGCAGGTACCTTCCCTTCGTTCATTTGAGCAGTCCCTTCTCTGTCAGGCCGCGCGTTTATGTACATGT
>MU150281.1:192904-223702 GCA_015584075.1 Collybia nuda
CAGGGGGGGACAGTCTGTAACTGCTACCATGTAGCGCTATCGATTGAATTAAGCTTGATGCTATTACAATATGAAATGTATATAGTGATATTCGACGGTATATGGGAGGAGTCATAAAGTATCGGTGTTTAGGATGTTAGATTGGGCTGTTCAGATGGTACTGCAGAATTGAAGAAGGTCAGAGTCATTAAAAGCCGCTACAATGATGTATCAAACCTCGCTTTAAGACCTTGATTGTGATGCTCGCATGTGTTGTTATCGTACCTGAACCTGAAGTCGGATATCAAAATACAGATGGCACCTGGCCTAGAGGGTACATTTATCTCATCTTCTGATGTTAATTGCTGAGCAATGCAGATCAAATACTTTTTTATGAAACATGATTAGTATCAGTCCACTGCAGATGACACACTAGAAGTTATGTTCGACCACTTGGAAAGACCTTGGTTAGTTTATAAGATTGAAAAGTGGACACAGGGGATGTATTTACCAGTCGTTTTCAATTCTAAAATAGCATCAAGACACCAGCCTTAAGGTGCTTGGAACATTGACTAATATTAGAAACGACACAGCCCCAAGGGAGAAACCCATCAATTAGATTGTGGGCCAAATAAATACACTAAATTTAGGTACACCATCGTGCACAATCCAACATATGTAATGTTGTATGTGCTGTGTTTATTACAAACCTATGTGATCCTGTAATTTTTACAAATGGGCACAGGAATAGCGCATTGCCCCTACCGATGCATCACTCTAACGATATTCCCATTGCTGACTAGATCTTGATTATCTTGCAACATGGAGGTGCTGGTAAAGCTCTCCAAATACGGAAGAAAACAGAAAATATCAAATCTGTTCTCATGGGATAATGGCTCTCGAACATAGTTTTTAAAATACCTTGTTTAATTATAGTCGACCGTAGTAGGAAATCGTGCCACAGAAGATCAGATGGTTCAAATAAAACTTCCTCCACCCAACAATAAATAATCATGATAACATATTTGTAGATGGAATCGGTAAGGAGGAATCAATGAGCATCGTCCAAGGCTGCAAGGAAGGAACTACAATCCGGCACCCTCCAAAGCTTGACCCATGATATATGAGCACCAATAATGTACAAGAACAATTTAATAATCCTTGTATCATACCTTGGGAAACATCCCGGAAGAGTGGTCCCTGATATTAGGAAGGTGACCAGGATATGTTTATGTATGTTAAGTCTTACATCATGCACTGTCGCGGAACCGCACCACACGGATCTCGCGTGGTGGTCATCGAGGCGCTGGAATCACACCTATTATGAGTATTCTGATCTGTACTACTCACACGGTGTTTTCATGATGATCATAAAATGTAGGCAAACACCATCAACCACTCCTCTTCATCCCTATATTTTCTGTTTGATTATCTGTGCTATATTTGCACAAAGAATACAGAAGGAGGACAAGCATCTCATACCGAGCCAGAATCTAGCTTGTTGTGAAGCGTCATGTGCCTGGACAAAGTCGACAACAGTTGGTGACTGGAATGTCAGGGGTTTGAGGCAGTAAGAACTTCTACCCGTCAGACCCATATTATTCCATCGTTTCCGCGATGAAGGCGTGGTATGTGTGTGAAGTTCAAATGGTGACCGTGTGGTTTGATTGGTACCATCGTGGTACACTAGATAGAACCATATGTGTGCATGGTGTACTTATAATAAATATGCAAGCGCAGACTATCTTAGAGTCCTGGGGCCTGATACCGGTCCTCCGCTGTTTGGTATACCCTCCTGCATTATCTCCGTTTTATTTCAGACTTTCACTAATTCAGCTTGAAAGCACTTATATGTTATCCGATCCTCCTCCAGGCTTCACGAATAGTCCGAACCTCGCCCACAGACCATGGCCCACAACAGAGAACCTCCCCCATCTATCTCCCTTCCGCCTAGGTGGTTATATTTAAGAGAGGTGTTATATACATTGCAGTGTCCAGAGTGGGCCGTGAATAATACGAGACAACCACAAGGTGTGTTAGTGAGAATAAAAGCCACTCTTTGTCTAACATCTGTGCGATATTAACAACAATAATCGAAACTTCTGTTACAAATAAGTCATATATAACTCAAATAAGGCGTACATGCTTCAAGACATTCGTTCAAGCAGAAAACTTATTTATAGATAGTTTGGTAAGATAATATAAACGGCTCTTACAATGGTGTGGTAGGACCCCCACAATGTAGGGTGTTTGGCCAATAGGATCCTCTATCGTCAAAATAAACCCAATGCAGTGGCGCATTATGAGAAGCAGTCTCTTTTGCTTGGATCTTAGTTGCCCCAGTACCATAGCCGTACTCCACCCCATCAACTGGCCCCGAAACTGTTACTATTGAAGATCAATCTGCCGAATGACACCCACTGGAGAGGGTGATCGCCCACGTGTTGTGTTGTGCGGGGCTGGTGCTTTATCTCTATATTGTGCACTCTGTCCTTGATATTGCATGACGTTGTTCATATATCGCACGTAGCTCCCTGCGATGGTCTGTTAATGATATATGTAGAAGAAAGGTAGGAGGTGCACCTGGCATGATAGTAAAAGTGAGTAATAGCGACTAGGATTTGGTGTACTTCGTGCGCACAAGAATTACGAGCAGATAAACGCTTCAGCGCCTATGTATTGTCCAATCGTCCAATTAGATCAGAGAAGTTTTGCACTCTCTCACGTTATTAGGCTGTGTTAGGTTATATATATATGCGCCTTCATTTTCTGGTTTTTATATTTATCCAACCTGACCTTGTTCTGAGACTTTGCGGGCAGTCAATTCCTGTCCTAGGGTGTTTTGTAAGGCCTTATTAGTAAAACTCTGATGGCGCCCAATGTTACTCTGAATCGTCAATAGTCCTCAGGAATCAAAAGTAATATATACATACATACCCCTTTACACCTACTTCGATTATGCGACTCCTTATATTACCTACTACCCCCCCACACCCATCAAGGGGTTAAGGCTGATTAGATACGTGATATGTGGAGCTCCTTAACGGCTTAAATATCCAATACCCCCAACTGAAAAAAAGATAAATAGATTCGGTTGATGCTAGGTGAGTTTATTGGGCTTCAACGTTATATATCCATAGTAAAATAAAGTTGTACCTGATATTTTATGGGATCACCTGCCAACACCATCCCATTTATATTTCTATATGACCCTCCCTACCTTCAAACGTCAAGAAGACAATTGAAGATTAGAAAATACATGACGGATACATACAGCTACCATACCATGTTCTGCACTTCCAGTAAATAACTTTGCATCTGGCACTGCCGCGTACATATTTGCCTTCATCCTCAAAATTTAATCCGCCGCTCATGACGTCTTTCAATATTTCCTAAAACAAACTCTCGCAGGATCCAGGTTACTTCCTACATACCTGGGTACACCTTGATGAAAGTATTCGGGCCGAGGCGCCTGCACACAAATTCAAACCTGGTGGAATCTTCTTTGATCAACTCACCCCGGGCGTAATTTTGGGACGCATGAGAACTGTTGAATTCCCAGTAAAAGTTAGTGATCTCTACTCGTCGCTACGGTACCCCTAAATGTTCCTGAATATGGGGCCAAACCGCAGTCCTATTAACATTAACACACATTTGGAAGTCACGCAAACATGAGGATGCGCATTCACCTTAAAAAGACTACCTCATCGGAGTGGCCTTATATTTTTTGCATCCGTTGTTTGATGGTGGTGATCTACCTGATAAATAGACTTCGATTCTGATAATAGCCAAGATTAAAACTACGCGCTTGCCCCCCCACACGTCTGCTGGAAGTGGTCCTGGGGTAACTTAGAATGATGTCCAACTAAGCATTTCGATGGTGGGACTACTCATCAAGGTGTGATATATAAATAAGACTTGATGGCGTCCCTGATTCAGTTCCCAGAAAAATCGGTTTTATTTGTAACTAGTGTAACTAGAATTTTTCACCAGTAGAACAAGAAATTTTCGTTTGTTTCACAATGAGAACTTGTACCCCTACAACGGACATATATTTTTAAATCAGTGTTCATCATTTTAGTGCCTGATGGAGGGAACAGGTGTATATTTTGTGTAACTTAACTGAGCATTCAGGCAAGTTAACGTGATGAATTGACCATAAATATTAATCCATAAAGTTCAGAATCAAAGGTGCATGTTTGAGGATTACCCGGCTGTGGGATGTACATTGGCTTCCCAGGAATTACATAGACCAACCGAATACAATGAACAGTGAGACTACCAACCGGAGAACTTAGGTCAGGGTACAAAGTGTGTTACAAGATTTCTTCTGGTACTTGTTCGATGACCTGCGCGAAAATTTTTGAGAGCATGGTTGTCATCGAGGGTCTAGTTTAAAAATAGTTCTAATAACCGGCAGCGAGACGTTTTGGGAACGTCATGTTCGGCTGAGATGGACACCGAAACTTTGGAAATAATTTAAAAGCAAATGCTTGGGGAATCCACACGGCTCGAAGGGAGTGAATAATAAATTATAGGTATTTCAATAATACGAGACTATTGTATTATTTTTATTTAAATAGTATGACGGCTCTTCGAACAGTGTTTTTTAATCTATTTTTATAAATTCTGGAATCGGTGGATCATTCATCAGATAAAGTGCAGATGTGGTCCGGAGGCACAGGACCACAAGATTTTTTTCTTTGGACACTAGTCCAATCCGTTTTCCAAACCCGAGATCATCTCACTAGTTTCTGCTTTTGCGTGACTCTCTTATTACGCCGTATCAGGTAGTCATGTCAGTATCCTGTTGGTACCACCAAGGGATTAGTAATACCATCCCCTTATCGGGATATCGGGGAATAAATATCTGCACTATAGGTATGAGTGTTGAACGCTCTACACATCCCGTTCCTAAATGTGGCACGAAGAACACCTGAATCTTTCCGAGGCTGATAGCCTCATCGACTTGGGACGTTGCCTTGCTATAATACTGATACTAACAGGAGTGGCAACTTTCTTCTATTATGCGTGGATTACAATGGTTTCTTTTATTGCTTGGTGATGATATGATTTGAAATTGCAGGTTTACATATTTTTCTCATCGCTAAATTTACGGCGACGTACTTGTACGCTACCAGAATTTATATGACAGACTAGTCAATTGATCTTTCAGAAGGAAGGCGGGTTTTTCAAGGTGTAGCCATCTATGGTTATTTCTATCAAACATTTTTGTGTTTGTGCTTGCTACAGGGTGCGAGGTACTGTTGATAACACTGATAATAATGTCGATGCACCGAGTTTTCTTTGAGCACCAAGAAATGACAATGGACCATAAGCTGGAGCTTATCAAACGCCAAACCCAACCGATTATGTTTACTTTCTTCTGCATTTTAAGTACCTGAGGTAGCAGAGGAGCTGTGATACCTGGGGAATGGTAACTACCAGACTGTCCTACCTTACCTGGGATTTCACTAATGTTATTAACATGTTTTCCATGGAATTATTGTTAATAACATTATAGGCTGGGGGGGTGACTGAAGTGATTCAAAGCTCGAGGGTCGCACACAAGTGGGTCTAGGAACCGTGTCCTAGACTAAGCTTGGTACTATCATAACTCCTGTGGGAAAGGTCCTGGGACGATACAGATTATTCCCTCCCATAATCATTATTATTATTGATGCCCTTAGTATTAGCGCGCCTCATGCCTCCTGATATTATTCTGGACTACCCCCGGGGACGAATCTCGGTGTTTTCTTCAAATTGTAGCCGCACGGCATCTAGGTAGGCATTTAATCACAGGAACAAAGGGATTAGACCAAACATCTCGAGGCGCGGAATAGCAAGATAAGTGGTACTCAATACCTCCAGGTGTGGTATAGCCGATATCAAATTATAGGGACAAGTGGGTCATACAACAATAATTTGAAGCATTTTCGGAGTTGGGAACAAAACAGATGAGTTGGGGAGATATCATCAGGGTAGGATCAAGAGACCCACCCGCTTCCAAATTAATGGGATGGGAGATTGCCCAGTCAGATCTGGGCCGAAATCTGACAAACAGGATGGAATAATCAGGTGGGGTCCACATGCAGAGCTAAGCGTATACTTAGAGTTCTTTAGAAGTCACTCGAGATCCAAGGTAAAAATGGCACTGACATCAACGCAATCAACGATTAGAGGAGGGTAACTTGGCCTTGGAACATCGCAGGGAGAATGCACTGCATTATACGAAATATATTTCATGCAATGCGCATGTATCAATACGCTCATATCTATATTGTGTGTGTTCACCTCATATACTTCATTGCCCCTCGTAGGAGGTTTTATCCCATACAGCAATCTAAGAAGCCACGTCTAGAATCCAACCTACAGCACGGTACACCCACCAAGTTATCAAAACGATAAACTAGGCCAAGAGTTGTTCTCCCATTCTAGGGTACCTGCATCTACAATAGCAGCCACAATAGCTCGTATCAAAATGTATTATATTCCTTTTCAACGTACTCCTTGATCGTAATCGAACCTAGTGACTGGCAGTGCTTGATATCCAACCAATACACGCCAACCCACTACACATCCAAGGAGCAACTAGAAATGTCCATGCAAGAGGTAAAATGTGTGCCACGTTATCCTTCTTTGAGGTTATACAGCCTTACGTTTCTTATCAAAGGCATTATTTAGGTCAAGGTGCTGGGTGCCCACTTACTATGATACATATAATAAGGGATAGAATTACAACCTCCCACTGAAGATAATGCGCAGGATCAGAAAGTCACTATGGACATCCAAGGGCGAGCGAAGTATGATCCCTGATGGGGTGTGTAGTCGTTATAATCCCGAGGCATCTGTCTTTCACAGGTTATCGAAAATAGTCATAGGTTGAAAGATTCACGAAGCTTCTCCAGTTACACAGTCACTAAAAAGGCACGAAGGGTGATCCGGCGATCCTAATGACGGACACCCGCTGGGGTGTCGTAGATTGCTGTACCTGATGCTATAAATATTCTGTTAAAATATACGCCGTGGGAGGAAGACAATGGAAATGCATATAATATATTGTAACGTGAGGTTCTGGATTGGAATCTACACGTAGAATAATAGATAAGAAAAATATAAATAACACGGAACACGACACAGGTTTGAGCTAAAATAACAAGAACTCACCTGCGCAATTCGTACATCGCACAATCAAACGCGTATCTATTTATGTTTGATGTCTAGAATCCGCACAACAGCCCATCACCAGATTATCAGATAGTAAAGTTGCGAACCTCCCATATCCAAAAGAATACTGGATCGATAGAGTGCTGAAGGTGGGGGGATAAAAGGTGTCAAACGGCTGAGTGACCTGGGTGGCAGAGGGGTGCGTGATTTTCCAGGTGGCAATTAAAGTTACAGATGGCACGAAAGTTGAGATAAGGTGTACAATGAGTGTACCAGATCTTGAGGTATGAGTAATCGAGCGCTGAGACTCTTGGTGTACTAGGGACGCACGTAGAGCTGTTACGAGGTACTCTCGAGCCTCCATATACTATACATCACACCTTCGCATTTCCACTACCAATAGCCCAGACCTCCACCCCTAAGTCTGGGACGGAGGAAATTAACCGTATTGTAATCTCCCATGAATCGGTCTTGAGCCCTGAGTATGGGTCCGATGAAAGAACACGAAATCGCCCTGAACAAACTCGAGAGAAAAGCAAATTTTGTCCGTGAATGTTGATGACGTGTACTATTTGGTTGTATTTGTATCCTTCACAACGCGTCTCTGTTAAGGTCACGAGGAGTGAATACCTCAGTGGTGCAGCAAGGTCCACTAAAATCTGAGCGACTCTGGAAATTACATGCTCTTTAGTCCGAGATGTTGTCCTGAGGTGGTGGTAAGCTTACCCATTGTGGGATTTACCAGCGCATCAATGCCTCGCTGGAAACGAGTCACGCCCGGCTTCCGTCTAGATTCTAAAGGAGTCAGGACAAGGAGTCAGGACTGAGGACACACCTGCTTTCTCTTCCTCTACGTAGTTTAGATCTTGAGGATGTGGTATCTACGCTCGTGTATTCGTCTACGCCAACAAATCTTTATCTCTTGTTGATTCAAATCCAGGAATTATACCCTTGCATTTTGACTGCATATATGCTCCTTCGATCGTTCGGGAAAACGTCTTCTGACTGCTAACGAAGTTCATTCTAGGATAAACCAATTTCAGTGAGTAATATACAATTTGGGGGCTTTTAAAAGTCTCGGTACCCCCGAAATATTTTTGTAAATGATATGAACGACTCGCACAGGGGTGTGATAAGACCTCTACAGCGTAGAGTGTTTTGCCACGAACAATACCCTCTATCGTCACAACAAACCCAATGCCAGTAGCGCATTGCGACAGGCAGCCTCCTTTGCCTGGGACTTAGTAGACCCGGTACCACGGCCACACTCCACTCCATCAACTGGCCCAAAACTGTTATTATTGAAGATAAACCCGCCGAATGACACTCACTGGAGAGGGTGATCGCCCACGTAGGGTGTTGTGCGGGGCCCGTGTGCTCCTCTATATATTGTGCACTCCGTCCCTGATATTGCATGATATCGTTCATATACCGCACGTAGTACCCTTTTAGAGTCTGTTAATGATATATCCAGAAGAAAGGGAGGGGGTGCACCTGGCATTGTATTAAAATTGAATAATAGTGACCAGGATTTAGGACACTCGGTGCGCACAAGAATTACGAGCAGATAAACGCTTCAGCGCCTATATATCGTCCAATCGTCCAATCGTGTCAGAAAAGTTGTGCACTCTCCCACGTTACTAGGCTGTGTTAAGCGCTATACACATGCGTCTTCAAGCTTCATTCCCCAGTTTTTACATCTACCCTCAATTCTTATCCTAGGGTGTTTTATCAGGCCGTATTCCAACTGAAAGCAGGATAAATAGATTCGGTTGACGCTAGGCGTGCTTATTGGACTTCAGCGTTTGAGTATATATCCAAATTTAAAAAAATACTGCACCTGATTTTCGAATCCAGGGATCAGAGATCGGGACTCTAGAGATGTAAGATCGGGTAAGTATACGCACTGAAACGTGTCGTGGTTCGCAATGGGGGAGCTCAACAATATAGCATATGGCAGGGTAGGTGTCCACATAATATGGTAAGTGAATGTGTGTCATCGTTCAACATTATATAAACAGTATTACTAAGGGGGTGTCGTGCATCAGAGGACGGGGTTGTTAGTGGGGCTTTGGAAGAACGGGGACCCAAGGGAACCGACTCAGGGAGAAAACTGAGTTCGCTTTTATTTTTCCAGCTGAAGTACTTACGTCATCTTTTGATGGGAGTTGATATTTCCACGTGATACGATGATGGTAACTGCTTGGTTTTTGCCGCCTGTGTTCTTCTCACTATTTTGTTTCTCAAGATTATCCAAATCTTTGATGTTTTTCGGGTGATTGTTCTTATCTAAAGACGCAAATTTTGTCAGATTAGTAACACAAGGTGACGGTAAGTAGAGAGCGGGGGGAAGTAGGTAAAGAGCACATAAAACGATGATGTCATAGGTCGTTAGAAACGCGGGGTAAGGCAGCGTAAAAAGCGCCCTTTTTACCACATAATACCCACTCCGTATGACACACCTTCATTATGTCATACCCCCAGTTAACTGGGGGTATAGAAGCCATAAATATTTGACTTGGGAATTTGGACATGAATAGAGAATAGATAACACTACATCTTCGTATTCCCACTTTCGATGCCTATATAGACACGAAGGCTCACTTAATACCTCAATATAATTATAAAATAGGTGACTCTTCAGGAGGAGTGATACATATTTCATTAAATCATATGCTCACCTCCTGCTAATCCCGAACCCTTCTCTATTAACGGCCTCTGTATCCCTGGGGGTATGCAGTAATGCAGGTGTGTCATACAGAGTGGACATGTCATGAGAATGGTTAAGGTGACTTCATCTCCCTTAGATACCTACTAACTATGATATCATCGTTTAGTCCTTTCTTCCAATGTCTAGCTAGCTCACGCTCTTTTAGCTTCCTCTCTCGTGTTGATATCATAATTATCTTGCTTTTTATTGTAAATTTTATATAAGGGAGGGGAACCCGAACCTGCTCAGCAATAATACATGAATATAATCTCTTTTTATTTTATCCAGACCGTACAAAAATCGTGATACTACTAAATAATCTAATATACTCACTATACTACTAATACCGTACGCATTACTGCGACCAACAGGCGGGAGACCATGTAATCTTAATACTGACTCGGGGCCTCCTGAGCGTACATCGATGCCACCGCAGCGGCGTAGTGAGCATCATAGTCGAAGACGCGTTCCTCAGCGTCCCCAGAGCAGTGGTCTTCTTTATCCGAGGGAAAGGGACCTTGTGAGATCTCGTATGCACCCATCGAAGGCCAATAATAGTCATTGCTAAGATAATATGCGTTCGCGTTGTGGTTGGCTGTGACGTTGACCTCATCGAAGGAAGTAAACTGTGTAGCTTCAAGGTGACGGTGAGGGGTGTAGCTACTCCCAGCATATGCATTATCCGTGGGGTATTGTGCGTATTCGACGTCCTCTTGAGGTAGTTTGTACTCCTCATTTTCCTGAATATAATTGGCATGTACGAGTCCATGTTCTTGAGGCGGGAAAGGCATCGTAAAGGTGAACATGTTCTATCCAAACAGAATTAGTAACAGAACAAGAGTAATAAGCGAGGGACGCCTTACGTCGTTAGTTGCAAATGACGGTGGGGCCCAAGTAGACTGACTTGTAGAGGCCAAAGAGTCCTGAGAAATGACTGACGAGGAAGAGCCAGCCAAAGGAAACGAGTCCTGTGATAGTATTAGCCTTGAAATGGGCTTGATAGTATAGTTTCGTCAACGCACCTCCCATTCGGTGATTGGTGACACCCAGGTAAGCTCTTTTCCCTCAACTGGATTCTCCAACAGTGCGGTTTCCAGCGGCTCATCTACACGCCTCCTTTTTTTCTGACGCTCTTCATCCGACGCACCACTATCCTTGGCCTTTCCCTTTCCCTTATCCTTCGCCCTCCTTACACCCTTCTGCGCTCCTTTCGTGTCCTTATCTCCATTCTTGCGTGGCCGAAACTTATAATTTGGGTACTTCTGATTATGCTCTTGCTCCTCTTCGACACCACGCAGAGCCCAATATAGCCTCTCCTCCTGTGGCAAGGAATTCCACACACGGGCTGCAGCTTTGGAAAGCTCTGCCATTTTATTTCCTGAGCCCTTGAACTCATCCTTGTGGTTTTCACACCACCACAAGCGATATAAAATCCATGCGTTACGGGGCCTGGGAATATCCGGCTCGTCGGGGTCATCGGCCTTTGTTCGTTTCTTTCCCATACTGACTTGAGCCTAAATAGAGTCGACGCGTAGCCTGGAATGGGACCTCGTGATGACACCGATGAGGAGATTGTAAAAGAGTAAAGAGGGTGGTTTGAGTTGGGTTATTTTTATAGATTGGTCGTGTGCGTTTGTAGGTCCTCGTTTGTTTTTGTTTTTGTCAGTGGCCATACCTATGATCTTGCCCGCCATTGTGCTCGACTCTAGTGTGACGTCATATGGCCAAATGGTTTTTCTAATAGTGCCACATTTCATAAAGGTGTGGGAGTAAGCGCGCGAGGTTTTTTCAGACACTGCGGAGGACCAGTCATACATCCAAGGTATCCATATTCGTACAGAAACCGAGGTATTACATGGGCTCTAAATCATTCAAACTACTGTCCCAACCTCCGTGTGCGCGTTGGTGACGTGTGAAATGTAGTAGTGATCTTCTATTGTGATATTGTGGTTTGAAGGTGATGAAATAAGCGCGGTATGTTATGCTTGCGGCTTGTTAACAGGGCTCGTATAGTTTCATCCAGTATATGAACAGGGTATTCAACGGGACACAAAATGCCACACCCATCCGAACCTGCGTGACCCAGAGGATATTTGACTAGATCTATATGGATGAAGGAACTGAATGATGATGTCATAGGTTAGTAGAAACACAGGGTGAGGCGGAATAAAAGCGCACTTTTTACCACTTCGTCCCCACCCCGTATGACACACTGTCATGATAACATTCCCCCCGTTGGCGGGGAGTATAAATGCTCACGGACATTTGACCTGGGAAAAGTTAGGCATGGACGAAATATTTCAAGCACGCGTAATAAAAGCAGAGTGTCACATTCCAACAATATTCATAAAAGAGAATATGGTCAATTCAAGTTGTGGAACAGCTGTTGGTGAAGTTCCGTTCCTTGGAAATAGAAAACGGTTCTAATTTCCGCCTTAAGTTTCATCCTTGCAATAGACACTATATAACTTTATTCCGACTTCTCATCGACACCATAAATCGTGAATATTGTATATTTGACATTATACGACTCTATATTAGGATAAAGTGTAGGTCTCAAACGAAGGACCGCATAGTCCTTTCTGTATATTTTGAGTGTCTACTGCTCTATTATAACGCACAAGAATGTTATAAGTGCTATCTAGCTAGTACTATTCAGCTCGGACAACTTCTCCTGCAGCCCTGTGGACCTATGACGCCCTCTATTAACTTGTAAAACATATTTCAATATGCATGCATTTGTCACCATACAGTTTCCAAGTTAGGAGACATCTTTCTCGTGTACAGTCACTGGACTAGTAGTGACAGGGGAGACAGGAAAATATGGTGCGATGTCCCACACACGCACATTTTAGTATATGAGGGTATCCACATTGAAGAAAATCCTGATCCTCACGCGACATGGCCCCCTCGTCCTACTCCAGTCCTAACAAACATCCCTCCTTTCTATGTGCAAAAAGTTCAATCAACCCCCTCCTATCTCGTTGTTGTGACTTTACCAATTCCAGTACCATGAGCGATTTTTCCCATGCGTATTCATCTTCCTCTCGCATAGTTCGCACCTGTGACTCAACATCTACGGGTCTTTTCTGTACTTGGGTCTTCGGATCCACCGCCTGTCCCAGACTTGTTATGAGCTCGCCATTTACCCATATCCTTTCCTCGTCCCCCGTCCGTCCCTCACCCTTCTCAGTGCGATCGAAGCTGCCTCCCGCGTCAACACTCTCATTTGTGCCCGCCAGTAAACCTCATACACTGTTCGACCTACCCCTCCACCTTCCCTCTCCTCCTTCTTCTGGGTATTCGGAGATTCTGGCTGTAATGGTCGTGCTACCTTCATTTCTGTTAAAGCAGCCGAAACTTTGGCTGGAGTGTAAATTGGAGGGTGCAGGGCATTAGAGGGAGAGGTGGGTGCTGAGAGCCGGTCTGTACCATTAACGGGCGTATTATCTTGTGCTGATATGTTTATCCATGAGTTCTTCGGCGCGATGTTAGACCTCTCTTCATTATTGAGACTCTATGCGAACCCCTCCTGGAACTCGTTCCCTGACACTGCCAACCTTTGGGTACTCCCCTTTCTCTGATAAATCACGAATTACACACTCTGTACGCTCAATAGCCTTACAACCGCACCCACACCTCTGTCTATATACCAACGCATCCCATCTTAGTAGTCCAGCGAGGTATTTTGGATCGACGTCGGGAAAGATCTCAGGTACGTGAATCGCTGGGTCTAATAGTTCTGGTGCGCCAGGCATCGTGGGACAAACCGTAGTGGGAGGCGATGGATTTGTACCTGGATAGTGTGTATGTCCCAAGGCTGCACGAGGGGAGTTGTTGACCGGGCGCTGCATGACGTTGGTATTGTCGGCTACTGAGTTGAGTCCTAGTCAATTTCAACGCCGTCGGTAAGTGATAATAATACGTTTATTTATTCTTCGGAATGAATCCTCTAAGCCCCATCGAGTCTCAATGCGGACTTTGTCTTGATATATACTTTGGTAATGTGCCCACGTGGCAGTGTGGCACCGGTCCGGCCTAATTTTAGAGGTTTGGATTCCCTAGTAGACTGTAGACTCGTCCACATCATTTATCTAATTTCCTCCATGGACCAGGGCATTGAGAAGCTCCTCTAAGTTTGAGTTATGTTAAATCCAATCAACAACTTACACTATGCTAAGCCTACATCGCATCAAAATTCAACTATAAAACAAAAACCCACTTACCAATCTAAAATCAGATAGATCTCCTTACGCATGCCTTGATTAACTCATGCACGTACTTCGTAAACTAAGATTCGTTCCAAACAATAAGGTCATCAGATAAGGTAGGTGAGATAAAGCATATATTAGCTGTATCAGGCGTAGATGCCAAAATGATATATCAACGCGTTGTACTTACAGGCAATGCTTTATACATCAAACCATTGTGATTAGAGTCGTGGTAAAATACTACCATTGTGGGAATTATTACGTAACACCTAATTTTCTTTCTCCCCTTTGCTCATTGTTGGGTGTCGGGCTATCATAGTGTCGGCTTTGTACCCCCCGCCTTTGTTTGCACCCCATCAACCTAACAATTGTTCGGATCCATTCCCTCAGATCACTTTACTTCTTGATGGTTGCTTCTTCGATCACATTAGTTATGTTCCTCTTTCTCAGCCTCCGTTTTCGGGATAGTTTGGCCAGTATGTTTTTCTCATGTTTTTTGTTTCTTATTTTTTTTTGGTTCAGGATTTGGGAAGCCTAGTACTTACTAATTTATTGAATATCCCCACTCCAGAACATAGATAATTATCATCAATATCGGCTGTCTGGGCAATGTCGGCTCTAGCCCAGCAGCTATTTTTAGGTTAAAATAAATTCAATCATTGCACGAATTCTGTAATTGGCATAACATCAGTTGAAGATAATGATGTATATTGGTTCAAAGTAGCTCTAAATTTTGTCCTTGAACCACCGGAATGTATTTTTTTTTCACATCATAAAATTAGGTGAAACATATGTGAGCCGTTTTACTTAATGAAATTTGGTTTGGATTATCATATATTGACAGAATGAAGGGAATAAATACTAAAAGTGAATCTGAGTTCAAGTTTCTAAACATTACCACGGATATTCATTATTGGTTAATGCAAGGGGATATTTGGCTTTTGCACGAGGTAAGCGGCCCCAACTGAATTGTCTGACTTTTACTTTTTTTTCGGACTTTTGCTTTCAGGGCTTGCTAATAGGTAAGAACACTCTTAATATCATGAAAACTGGATAACATTAGTGATATTCCATCACTTGTATACCACTTGGCCTAGGGGGATGTTGCTCAATGACGAGGACAGTGTTGAGCATTCCCCGGTTATTCCCGGCCCGGTATAATCCGGCTACCATTTGCGATCAAACTTGGGATCAAACTCATTTTGATCAAAAAATATTTTAACTGCGATTTGGCTTTGTCCGTTGTCATTTCGCCCTCCTTTCATTTCCCCTTCCCTTCCCCAGACACCACTGACACCGCCAATAGTTCCCCCCCCCCCCCCCGCCCCTTGCCCGCCATTTAATGAACAAGTGGTGTATGCCTGACACCAAACTGCAACTTGTGCACAGCCACACACGCACCATGAGGTAGTGCAGAAAGCGACCCCACACAAATGGCAATGGGGCCGGATGGACAATGCTATTGTATTATTAAGTGTCAGAAAATAAAATTTTCATTTTGCAAAATGCTATTTTTGGATGCAAGAAACAAACCGGAAAAAATATCAAACATACTGAAAAATATATTGAAACATAAAGAGATAGAATATGTACAATAAGTATACTAAGCATCATGAAACTCAATGAAGATCGAGATTGGAGGAGATTCGAATCTGTAAAGCAGGATGTTCGGTATCTCGTCGTCCGAGGCAGTCTTGAGCTCACTGCATGTGACGACGTGCTCAAAGGGAGGGAACCGTGGGAAGCTCCCAGGCTATTATTTCGCACAGGAAATTAATGTATTAGAAGGCTCTTTGTAATGACAGCACTTTGATGAAGAAAGTATGGTTTGTAAGTAGAGTGTCTGATGTATCAAAATGACAACTACTGATGGCTGTATGACATCATGTTAACTCGAGTGAGGAGGGCACCCCAGTTTTCGGACGTTAAAATTGTATAATTGATACGTCTAGAATAGTTTCTCTGAGGCCCCTGGTCATATTCCTAACTAAAATCCTTTACCATGGGCCATCAGCCCTACCCATTCAGAAAATTCATGTATTGGAAATAGTATTGCTTCAACATGGTCCAGGCGTTATGGCTTGTGGTATATGTACACCTGTAAGTAATATACAAAGACTACTGCAAGTCAATATATTTGAAAATGAAGAATTAATTTGATAACGATTCTTGGGTACCCTGGATTTAATAATCAACAGGGCTCGGGGTCGAGCGAGAGTAATAATCCGGTGGTGCCTGAGCTTCTGGGTCATCCTGCCGTATTATCTCAAACTCCTCCATCCTTCTAGTCAATTCCTCTATCTGTCCTCGCAACCTGTTAACCTCACTATCTAGGCCGTTACCCGATTCCGTTGTACCATATTCGTACCGTTCAAGGTCCAATTGGAGAACTTCGCGTTGACTTTGGACTTCGGTGACTTCCAGGCAAACGCCCTGAGTTCGTTCTGCAAAATACTACTATTAGTGACAAAAGCTCACATCTTATGAGTCCAAGACCTACTTCGTTTTCCCTCTGGAAGGGGATATTCTCTGCTGTGGATCATTGGGTGTACAGTAGAATGATGTTTTTTTTGGCGAATGTGATGGATGAAATGAAAGACATTGATCTTGGGTGTAAAATGAGCTTGTTTCGCATCTGATATGGTTGACTAATGATAAAAAAACAGTGAGGTGGAGATAATTTGCAACATACGATCGCTGTCTTTAACAACAGAGCCTTTTCCGAGTCCGCCACGGTTTCGCCGTTTACGACAGTATAAAAAGAGGATGATGCAGAGGAGGATAGAAAATGTCAAACCACCAACTGATCCTCCGATAATAATTTCCTGGTGAGATGCTTCATTTTTCGAGCCATTATCTGCAGTAGGACCAGGATCATGTGTTGTTTTTGTGGTGGTTGTTTTTGTGGTGGTTGTTTTTGTGGTGGTTGTTTTTGTGGTGGTTGATTCAACAGTGCTTGATACACCGCCATCACTGAATATGTGAGTCACGGTACTGTTCAGGTTATGTTGGAAGAGGCTTAGATGTCAGAACTCAACCACAAATATATTAAAATGTCATGCCTCATTAGGGATGTTGACGATGTGATATTTTTTTGTAATTCGGGTATTACAAAATTGGGGCCTATAGCTATGATGGTGCTGAGAGATCTGGTATCTCCTGGTTAATTTATTTTGATACCTTAAAGAACAACATACTTGTGCGGGCTTTTGGCTTGGGTTTGATCAATAGGGAGAGTGGCCCAAAAGCTGCATATTGCGGGCCAAGCGCCGGGCCCACTGTTAGTCTACTGTTTTAATGATACTCAAAATTCCTAAGATAATTGTAGATCTCACGGCGCCCTGGCAACAAAAAAGGTTGCCTGGATATTTTGAACTGAAAAAGTGCCCGGGCTGCCTGGCATATGAAGTGGGCAATTGAGAATAGGATCTAGCTCTGGGCTCAGAATAAATGTGATACTCCTAGGGTCTCCCTTATCTAGAAACCATGTTATAGCAAAATTGAACCCAGAAAGATCCTGTGACTCCAGGGTTGGTTTTACAAGTCTTAAAGCCAGTGAATTGGGTAGTATAAGTATCAAACCGAAGCTGTGACAACCATCAGTGGCTTGAGCTCCCAGTATAGTAAATTATTGGAACATACATCATTGCCCAGGGTAGGTACCATTTGGGGAGATGGGCCATTGCGGTCGTGCTTGTACTGGGTTGTCGAAACCCATTGGCATTGCATACCGTATATAATGCTTAAAGATTGGTGATTGTCCATGTTTTATTTTTGATAAAACTGAACTATTTACATACAGACCTTCCGATGCTTCCAAGATGGAACCTTGATGAACATTTACTTTTATCCAAGGCCAGAGTGCATGTATAGTCATAACACCATCTCAATAATCTTACCAGGCTCTGAGATACGGTATGGCTTTGAAAGTCTATTGTTAGAATCTTTCGTATGGGATCTCTAATAATGGAGAAAATGAGTTGTATAAGTTATTTAATCCAACGAACCAGGAAATTCCTTGTTGGTTAGGCAAATCTATGAGATGTGCGGTACAAGGTAAATGTCAGCTATACATAGTATCGCATCGTAGGGCCCTGGTGCATAAATTCTTTCCTACAACCACCGTGATAGAACCTTAGACATGTTGGATGTATGTTGCATGACAACAGTGTTATATCAAAAGATGATATAACTGGTGGATAAGATTTTTAACAGCGAGAATAATCTTTGGCATAGCTGTAGAGATAAATGCACTTCTGGCTCTGAGATTCCGACCAGGCTGCCATTCTGGGTACAATTTGCAGGTGTCGATTCAATAGTTGCACTGTACAAGCGAAGTTTGCATGGGGCATTCGAGCAGAAACAGAGGGAGAGTATTAAATCGATTATACGCTATAATATGGGCGCTTGATCCCGGTCATAATAACATACAGCACCAAAAGCATACAATATCAGACCAAAAAAAAATTAACACACCCTCCCCCTCCCCCGGATCATCCCATATTTTCTAATATTATCCCAACTTATGTGAGATGACATATGCGTCTTAGACTATAGCAGTTGGGTTTTGGACGCAGGCATATATCAGACCGGTGATGTAGGAATCTTGTCGACCATTTGCATATGGTATCACATCACAGAGACATTGTTTATAGGTTCCTTCTTACTGCCGCCTTGATATAATCTTACTAAAAGAACACATATTGATGTATGTTGCACAACAACAGTATTGACTACATCAATCTTTAACGGATAAGAATCATAAGATTGTGTAGGTTGAGTCCATATATAAACCACGGCTCCCACGCAATAGACCTATTGAGAATAGGAAAAAAAGATCAATATGTAAATGAATCGTATTGCCAAATAACCTACTTTATTCCTCTTACTCCTACCCTAACGCCACATAGTGTCCACCAAATTATACCAATACATCCAAGTAATAATTTAGAAAACGCAGAAGGTAACATGAGTCAAATGTCCTGAGATAGGCGTACACAGGGCGCCTCTTGAAACCTTTCCTGTGAAGGGGTGGGCTGTGGGCAGGGCTGCGGGACATGGATGACTATGTTAGTGTATATGTGGGGATGCATCACGGGTGCGGTGTGAGTGCATGTGTGGTAGTAGGTGAGAACTGTTTGGTAGATAGGTAACTTTAGCGATACGCGTCTGAGGTTGTCTTGCCAATCAACTGTTCGGAAAGACATAGGTTCATCCGGACTCTATTTTTTAGGATGGATTGGACGTGTAGGGTGTCCTACTCCTGGGAAGGCAGGGTGGTGTGTTGGTACTCCACAACAAGAGGATTACGCTAAGTAATTGTCATTAATTGATGTTATTTACAGGTTGGACGATGATGCGCTCAAAATGAAAAGGGATAGATCGCACCGCATACGGATCAAGCTTAGGAACGTCCCAGAAAGCCAGAGGCTACCAATGTATAAAAGGGACTATATTTACCTGACGGGGTAGCGATTAAGACAATGAGTATAGGGAACGATCTTTGAGCCCTAGGAATGTTGATCGGAGTATACTGGATTTCAGTGATTAAATATATATCCATGGTAAAATTAAACTGTACCTGATGTTTTATGGTGTCACCTGCCAACACCACCCCATTTATATTTTTATATGACGCTCCCTACATTCCAATGTCAAGAAGACAGGTGGAGATTAGAAATTGTATGACGCGTACCTACTTCTCACCTGAAAATCCAAAATAAGATAGATCCCCTTACGCATGGTTTGATAACTCACGCACATACTTCGTAAACGCGTTCCGAAGATTCGTTCCAAACAATCAGGTCATCAGATAAGGTAGGTGAGGAAAAGTATATATTAGTTGTATGACATCATGATAACTCGAGTGAGGAGATGGTTTACATGCACCCCAGTTTTCTGATATTAAAATTATCTAATTGATACGCCTAGAATAGTTTCTCTGAGGCTCCAGGCCATATTCCCAACTAAAACCCTTTACCTTGAGCCATCAGCCTACCCATTCAGAAAATTCGTGTATCGGGAATAGTATGACTTCAACATGGTCCAGGCATTACGGCTTGTGGGACATGTACTCTTGCACCTGATATAAGAAGACTATTGTAAGTCAATATATTTAAACACGAACAATTAGTTTGATAAAGGTTTTTGGGCACACCTGCATTTATTGATTCACGGGGCTCGGGGCAGAGCGAGAGTAATAATCCGGTAGTGCCTGCACTTCTGAGTCATCCTGCCGTAATACCTCAAACTCCTCGATCCTTCTGGTCAACTCATCTATCCGATCTCGCATCATGTTCACCTCAATATCCAAATTGTTCTCTGATTCTCTTGCGCTTTGTTCGTGTCGTTCTAGTTCCGACTCGGCAGGCTCACGCTGTCTTTGTACTTCCGCGATTTCGCGCTGGGCCCGCTCGATTCGTTCTGCGGAATATCACCGTTAGTGATAGATATCTATGACCTTTAATTTTAGATGCCTGCCTTGTTTTCCCTCCTGCAGGGGAGATTCTCCATTGTACATCATTGTGGGTACAGAAAAATGTTGTTCTTTCTGGCGAACACCATGGATAAAACGAGGGATTCCAAAATTGGTGACACTGTGAGCTTGTTCTGCCTCTGATGCGGTTGATTTTTCATATAACCACACTGGGATAGAGATAAATTAAAACCATACCATCACTGTTATGAATATTAAAACCGTTTTTGATGCCATCATATCTTTCCCGTCTTCGGCAGTATAAAAACAGAATGATAGAGAGAAGGATGAAGAATATAAAGCCACCGACTGATCCTCCTCTGATTGTTCCATGGGAAGATGCTTCGTGTTTCGAGCCCGGGTCCGCGGTGGGGTTATGTGCAATGTCTGTGCTCGTTGTTCTGGTGCTGTTTTGTCCGCCTTCAACAGCAGATGAAGTTGAGGCCACAGTACTATTTAAAATATTATTAGATAAGAATTTGAAAATAAATCTAGAAAGATTTCATACCTCTTTAGCCGTGTTGAGGATGTGGTGGTTATTAAAAATCGAGGTATTGTAATATTAGGCGTAAACGCCCCATTTTCGGGAATAAAAGGCCTGTTATTACTTGTATTAATCCCCGTTGATACCTTAAATGAAGGAGAAGAACGACGTACTCGTCTGATTCGACCCTGTTAAGGATCTGAAATAGGCATGAACCAGGCCGAGGTCCAACCCATGTTCTAGCCTGCCGTTTGGGTTAAGCCAAAGATCCAAAGATAATCACAATCCGTACGAATTTCTACGAGCAAAAAAGTCCATCCTGCCACTTTCAACCGAAGGCCCGTGGAAGCTGCTCGGTATGGAAAATGGGCATCTGAATATGGGATCCTGGAGAATAAAAATCCCCATTTGCCCTTGTCTCCGACTTCTGGCTCCCAATTTACAGTTATATTGGCCCCGTAAATACTCTGCGATACTATCGTTATGTCGTTAATGATTATAGCTGGAAAATTATGACGCTCTTATGACCTTACGGGAGCTAGAAACATGTCATGGTTTGGGGCTGTGGTTAAAACCAACATAATCAAAAGCCAAAGCACGTGGTCCTTGTTATTTGAGAAAATGAGTTGCAGAAGTTGTCTAATCCAGAAGAACAATGGATTGTTTCGCAGTTATGCTGGACGCAAGCATGTATCAGTCCAGTGATGCAAGGAGCTTGTTGACTATATACGATATCGCATCATAGGGACCTTGTGCACAATTCCTTCTTATAGCCACCTTGATAGAATGTTATCAAAAGAACGGATCTTGATGTACGTTGTATCAATCTTGAACGGATGAAAGCCATGAGGTTGTGGAGGTGGAGCCTATGTGTAGCACATGGCTCCCACATATATGCCTATCGGGGATTGTAAATTTTTTTTTTTTTGAGTAAATGAAGCGTACGAAATAACCCACTTTCATCCTCCTACCCTAACGACACATCATCACTATAGTGTCCACTGGCCCAACACACATTCCGCATTCATTTCTTCAGCTTAGTGAATCCCCACTCTGCGCGTTCTGCAAAGCATCTCGGCATGACCTTTGAAATTAAGTAATATATTCACAGTGTAATGCAGGAGACTAATTAACGCTCACCTCCAACAATGACGCTGACATCACTATGTATGACGCGTATGGGGGGATTTTATCCAGGGCTGGATCTGGGGCATATGTGAATCCCTGCAAATCTTCTCCTACTTGTGAACCAACGACGTACGTCTCCAGCTACTCCCAATTTCTTTCCTTCACGACTCACCCTCAGCTGATCCTAGGCTTCATTTATATCACCAGCCCCGTTTCCCCTCGTCCCCCAGACTGTTTCCTCCCATGAACAAACACATGTAAATGCTCGCGGTACACCGGCATCCGTTTAAAACCTATCAAAAAGTCAATGAGATTGGTGAATATTCTGACCCAATGGTCCTATATCATTAGCCCTGTTAGAGCAACAGTCACTTACGTTGGTGCTTTCTACGCGAAAGGGTCCGGGTTCGATTCCCAGGCAGGGAATTAACGAGGGAAAGATATTTTTGTATTTGTTTGTTGGTCCTTTGCAGACGGCGTCCGTCTTTGTGATAAATATAGCTAGGAGTTTTAGCAAGATTGGTCAGAGTCTTCCTCCCACATTGACCGTGGATTTCAAAGATCCACACTACCTACGGTGTAGGAAACTATTATTGGTATCTGCTTACCGAATATTTCATCCCAAGTTCACCGTTCTTCATAAACTTTCCAGAAATAAAAAAAGTTCTTTCCAGTTTTTCATATGTAGATCCTTGACCGGGGGTCGAACCCAGAAACTGCCAGTAACGAAGATGAACATAGGTATTCATTGACATTGACACATGTTAAAGCCGCTACACCACCAAAGATCACCTTATATTCAAATTTTCTCAAACTGAGAGAATGCGAGTTTGATCTATCCTTGATGGTACAGTGGAGTTGACAGGAAATGTCCCACCATTGTAGGTTTAGGGTACCCCTCGTCCGTCCTTCCAGATATATCTACTCGCAATATTGTGGATCTAGAATAAATCTAGAGCAACCCTCCCAACCAGGGGTCCAAACGGCGGTTCCAACTCACCATAACCGCGCAACGAAACACCATTAGACGGTGGGAAGCTCGGGTACACCAAGCGAGGGAAAGCCTATCTGGAGAGAGGCCTAGTGCATATGCGGGTAGAAGGAGTGCACGGACCAGCACCACGAAAATTTCAAACCCGAAATCAAACTCAACATACAGAGTCGGGCCTGGAATGCCGAGAGGTGGCTGTGCTGCCTTGGTTTCAACATTGCCGAAATCGCCGAACGTACAAACAACGACCACGAACATGACGAGGCGCCTAAAAAGGCATTCTGAGCTCTGCAGCTCTCCCCTCTAACATATCACTTGGTATGTACGCTATTTTGTCCGTTATAGCTTCTAGAAACTGTATTTGCCACTTAGGCCACAAATTGAGAATCGAGATCTAGCAGATCCATGGGTCCTTGGAGTTTCATCATTCCGCAGTCCTTGGCGAACGTACCTCCATTACTGTATAATAAGATATCTTTACTGTGTAAACAGAATTGCTGATCTCAAGGGTGTTGTTTTCATATAGTGCGCTTTAGGATTGGAAGTAGGGGGGAATCAAAGGAGACTGGGCTTGAGATCATAACTGCATCGCCAGGTGAGTGCATTAGCCTACCCACACCCGGAAGGATTATTCAATCTCTAGTTTCTTACCCTTGCTAGTGCCCAAGCTGGGGAATTTTATTATAGGGATCCCAACTCACGTCCCCACCGTAAAACATTTCAAAAGAAACGGGGTTCCTAATCAACTCGATAAATCAATCGGTGGTTCCAGCTGAGTTTACTGCATGGTCAGGACGATCCTGAAGCATCAATTGGCATCAGGGGTACAGTGGGAACATGCATTGACGCGTAAGGAACACTGTAATGACCTTCATCCCTACAAGTCGCAACGCTGGTCCGGACAAGTGTGGTACACCCTTATGAGGTCAAGTTCGAGTTACCGTATCTCAATGTGCTAGCATACATGATCTCCAGCAAGCGGAATGCCATACACATGTGATTGAGGATTTTCGGCTTTGACCTCTGGAAATACAAGATGGACTGCATAGTACAGCTAGGTTCCAACTACAACCTCCCAAATCCCAATAAACCCCAAGAGGAATTCTCACAAGAAAATACAACCCACCTGGAGATCCACGCACCTCCGAGATTCCACAGTGAACCCACACCCGCTAAAATAAAAATATATCATTGTCTTCTTAATTATCCCCACCCAGGAATCGAACCTAGGGACTCGCGGAAGCCTTGGCTAATTGGCAGCCTAACAATGTTCCATTGCAGCTGGGATTATTCATACTGTGGACTCTTCCGAGGTGTGATCATCTCTCCATTTTTTTTTGAATACGCTCACTACCTAACTACGCATTCGCTTCACGTTTTCGCCCTTTATCTGGATCATAAATCAAATCGATAGAGGCCCTCGTTCCTGTTTCTTTAGCAACAGTTACCTTGCTAGGATCGCGTCTATCCATGGAACGAGCTTCCAAGATAATAACGCTACTACTGGTAGCTCGTTCGCATGCCTCATGTGCCTTTCTGGAAAGATCCTGAGTCATTAAGAAGAATCAGTAATACATATGCTATACCAGGCCAAGGACACTTTAACCTCCATTAGGGCTGATATTTCCAAAAAATCCGCTCATTTTTTTTAGCCCCTAGAAGAATGGTATGTGGCCAAGGTTAAGTGTATGGCGAGACGGTGAGGGGGCGGGTTATACCGTATGTAGGTGTAAGTTCCCCGAATATTGTATAGTGTTCTCTTAAAGAAAATTAAGAAGCACTCTCAAACTATTTCATTTCAGAGAAGTATTCCATGCGGCCATTTGGTGGCCGCTCACAATCTCCATTTGAGATCTTATCTGTACAGAATATGCTTCGAACCACCATCCAATCCTGGTAATGTAACCACTCAAGATAAGTGTCAGTGGAGCCTTATCCACCACCCGCATCTACATTTTCCTTTCCTCCTGAGCAGAAGGAACCACGGAAATCTTAAGGCCATGTTCTAATATTTACCTCCCGAGGTAAGCCCAAGATCCTTAGGAACATGCTCAAAGAGTAAAACAACCCCTGTATCAAGAACTCACTCGTTTTAACCTAAAATATCGATATCCATGTGCTCTTTCCTTTTACTCCTTCATCAAGATTATCCTGATATTGGTGGAATAACTTTCACACAACGAAGCACTCCGCTTCCAGATAGCGAATTAGGGGCCAAGAAGCCAAAGGGCTCATTTCCCGAACATCTACCCCTGACACTATTGTTCATTGAAGTATAATTCGCTCTAACCATACAATGTGATACTGAGGTGGGCTATAAGTATTGGCAAGCATGGCCGCGTGTTTCTCCTGAACCACCGTTTCCCCCCATGAAGTCCTGGACCTTTTTACCAGTTTTGACCCTATCCAGCCTCTTCACCGTAGTCTCGTCTTCCCCAGTGCAGGCGAGCCACAAACCTGTTGGAGAAGAATTCAACATAATTAGTATGTTCAACGCCCTCCCCAAGCCCGAAAATTTGCTGAAAATGACTGAAGGCAAACCTGAATATGACAACCTGGTGTACTATTATAAATGTATTTAATTTGGTCCCTTATTTTATCGCTTCCTGCTTACTTCAATTATAGACGCGACCTCAGTATATTCAGATCGGTGCCTGAGAGTTGGCGCGATGCCGAATGGAGCACGAGTAGTTGGCACGGTGGGGGGGGTAGTATTAATAAAGTTTATAATTGCTTTCTGAAACTCAGTTTTAGATCAACAATACTTTTCCTGACACGCAGGTCTTTATCGCACGCCATGATAGTGACAAAGAAATTGTCGTTGCTTTTCGAGGATCGTAAGTATCTATTAACGAGGATATTCTAGATGATTTATCTAACATGATATTCGTAGCGATTCAATTGTAGATTGGTATCATAACCTTCCAGTTTCCCTTACTCCATTCATTGTATCTGGGTATTACAACTATGGTAAACTTTAGTATGGAGATTCCTGATGCCGCTCATTAATGAAACTGGGCTGGACTTAATAGCGGGAACCCAGGTACGCACCGGATTTCTTCGTACGTGCGTGCATTCATCATGTAGTTCATGGTCGAGTCTTACCATTAAATGCTGTCATTTTTAGGTGGAACGAGTTAGTTCATGACATCCATCTGATTATCGATGAGCAAAGGAAGGTTTATTCGAATTACTCTATCGTCACCACAGGACATTCACTCGGCGGTCAGAAGCGTTCCTGTTCAGAGATACAATAATTGATGGATATAGTAGGTGCGCTCGCGAGTCTTGCTGGGATTACCTTAAAAACAACGTACCAGAAAATGTATGTGCGGACTAGTTTAACGTAACCAATAAACTACCACTAACAAAGTCTAGAAATCCAAACTTCCCAGTCCGTATATATACATATGGCCAACCCAGGTCTGTAGATATATCTATTTGCGTCCAAAGTGTATACCTAACATAATATTGAAACTCTCAGGACAGGGGATCAGAGATATGCGAAATTAGCTAATGAAGCTATTGGTACTGCCAATTTGTTCCGTTGTGAGAATACCTCGCAATTCATATCATTTGGCAACCGCTGATGGGACGTCGTATGACAAAGCTGTCCACTATGATGATCCGTGAGTGTTTAAACTCATTTTTAGAAAATACTTCCTGGTAATTAATGGAATATATTTCAGGGTTCCTCGTATTCCCACACAATACCAAGGTTACTTCCATCACGGTAAGGACACACTACTACTACCAGGTCGCATCTAGATGCTTCACCTTAGGTGTTGAATACTGGTCATTCACAAACATATCTTCATCTACCAATACGAGGAAGTGCAGCCCAATGGGAGAAGATCCCAAGTGTTCTATTTGTATTCCAGTGCCTGGAAGCAATGATCCAATAACACCCCACTTGACGGCAAGCCTTGTTTCATTCATGTTAATTTGCCAATTCTGAGACCATCTACCAGTATTTTAACATACCGCATAACATATCTTTCGGCTGCTAAGCAGATCCCTCGGGAGGGCCATGTACTGTGGACTGACTGGGCTTGATATCTTGAAGTTGTTTTCTTGGTTGTCGCATGGCTGGATATTGCTGCCGATCTCCTCAAATTCCTTCATCAGCTTTTGGAAATTTTATTTTGTGCCTTGAATATTTCATCGATGTGTAGTTATTTACCTTCTCCTTTTGTGATGGACAGTCATTTATCTCTTGTGCGCTACCTTTATTAAAAATATAACTATGGACCATGGTTTTCTGGTGTCCAAAATTAAGCTACACGTATCGACATGGCGTTGGACGCGTTCGTCCATTGTATGATTCGGAATGGTCAATATGTTCGTTATACCACAAACCCCATTTTAACACACCTTATTATTCCAGGCCTCCTCAAATTTCAGTATAATAGCGGCACATTCTGGGTACAAGTCTTCCCAGCCACTTCGAAATGATTATATCTGATTGATGGTATTATCACTTCGCCACCCTACGTCCCTGCCCGAAGTTGGTTTTATTAAGATTCTCCGGTCCAGAATATATGCAAGTGAACACCAGAAGTGCATATGGTATTGATACCCTTATTTATAAATGTGTATGTATTGAGAGGGCTCACGGGTAATTTAGTCAACCCGAGGTAGAGCCAAATATGTAAACCTGGAGCTGGTTAGATGCGTGGTGACGAAATCCACCGAGACACAAAGCGATTATCAAGTTACTTACTTATATTCGAGGACTAGGTGCTATTGTCATCCAATCCCTGGCACAATGGCGTGTATGGGGAGATTTATTCCAAGGCTGGATTTGAGACGTATGGGAATCCGTGCAGATATTCTCCCACTTGCAAACTAGTGACGTACGCCTCCGGCCACTTGCAATTTCTCTCCTTCACGGCTCAGCCTTAGTTGACATTAGGCTTCATCTATATATACGCGGAGGCACAATAGATCCATACGGATAGAATGTAACTTATTCCAATATAGCCTTGCTAACTATTTATCGCGGTGATATAATCTGTAAAGATATAATATCGATTTTGGTCATAGCCAGTAGAAGACGCACCGAGTTGAGGGTTCCTCTCTGAATCACATCGAAGCCCTCGCTTCGTTGACAGGGTATCCGGTTTTACTGGAGTTTCCCTTCCAGATAACCCGGGGATCACAACAATGCAAATCACCTACATTGATATAAAGTACCCATTGTGATCATCCGCTTACCAGGTATTTCATCACAAGTTCGTCACTCTTTAATCAATTTTCCAGGAATAAAAAAGTTCTTTTCAGTTCTTCATATGTAGATCCTCGCCTGGGGGTCGATCCCAGGATCTGTCAATAATGAAGGCCAACGTAGGCGTTCATTGGCATTGACACGTGTTAAAACCACTACACCATCGAGGACCACTTTGTATTCTTTTTACTCGAATTCAGAGAGAACGCAAGTTTGAATTCCCCTCGGCGGTACGGTGGGGTTAACAGGAAATGTCCCGCCATTGTAGGTACCCTCCTGTATTTTCCCAGATATACCTACTCACAATATTGTGGATCTAGAATATATCTAGAGTAACCCTCTCAACTATGGGCCCGAACGGCGGTTTCTGTTCACCATAACTGAAGAACGAAACTCCATTAAACCAAGGGAATCCCAGATACGCCAAGCGGGGGGGGAGAGAGACCTAGTGCATAGCTGTATGTCGAGTTTGAGTTTGGGTTTATTTTCGCGGCGTTGGTCCGTGCGCTAGTGGCTGTGCTCTTTCAACATCGCCGAAATCGCCGAAGGAACAGACGCCCATGACTAGATATCTGGGACTACGACCTACGGTAACGAATCAAGTATCAACGAGGTTTATCCACGCTTGTGGGGCGCATTTCGTGTAAATACTCAACATGCCACCACTTGGTGCGACTAACTGCTCAAATTAATACGCTGGGAATGTTGTGTAGCCCCTGAAGCCTGGATGCTTCCGAGGTGAGCTCGTCTCTCCATTTCTTAAAATATGCTCACTACGCAACGCCACATTCGCTTCACGTTTTCGCCTTCTGTCTGGATCGTAAATTAGATCGATCCAGGGCCTCGTTCCTGTTTCTTTAGTAACAGTTACCTCGCGAGGATCACGACTGTCCATGCAATGAGCTTCGATATCTTTCATGGTTATGGAAACAACGAATCAGGTGCACAGAGATGGGAATGGTTAGTCCTCTCCCAACCCTTGTTCACGCTGAATTTGGACACTTTTAGGTATCCCGATATCACGGCCCTCATTTGAACTAATGGAACACTCATGGTTCAACAGTTCAACAAACGCCGTAATAAAGGCACAGGGACAGGAAAACGAAAATTCGTGAAGTACATAGAGGACGAATCCTCATTTTTATAAGCGACATCACCTTGATACCGCAACGCGCAGCTATATCAACTTCCTGACTGGGAAGGCCCTACTCGTGATCCTATGCGTCACTCTTCCTGCCAATACAGCACATCTGTACCTCCCAGGCGTCAAAATATTCTCGCTACCCCTTTCCTTCAACCATTGATATTGTTTTGTCGATATTTGTGTGTGAGTCCTTACTCGTTCACAATTCGTTTCAATTATGCTCCAAATGTGGCACCAACACTTCGGGGAAAGTCGCCATTTTTATAATGTCATTTGCTCCATGTTCCAGTGCATCGACAGGAGCATCGCAGTACAAAATACTCTAAAGCTCACTCCGACATTTGGGCGGAGAGTTACCTCTTACTACGCACTGCCCGTGTACTCTTATTATTCACATGATTTGTACAGGCCACAAGATTAAAATGGGCAACTCAATGTGTGATAAAAGGCGATAGCTACAGTAATGGTATAGATGTAGAGTATAGGCGGCCCACGCACGAAATAAATGCCAAGTTACTGCTTTTTATTTTTAGAGAAAACCACTCTCCGAAGGACCAGTTTTGGTCGCGGCTTGGTGGCACCTATGGATCTGGGACGTTTCATTTTGAGAGCTGAATCCTTTGGTGCATCCTCGCCTGCCCGTTTTCGCTTGAATGCAGCCTTGACTAATCCGTTGCCTTTTACTCTCAGTGTGGGCCCAAGTTGCATTGAGGGACCCGCAACAGGTGACTGGTCTAATTCAATAATTTCTATTGACTTGTCTGTCAATCGGGGAGTCAATTAAAGGGACTTGTAATAAAATATAACCCAAACCTGCTGGCACGTTGCTATCCTCTTCTGTGTCTTCTTTTTCCTCTTGTAAAACATCCCCTTCTGAGACACCCTCTTGATCTGTGACTGAAAAGAATTCATTATTACGTGGATGATAAGATGCCAGGCACGTACCTGTCTCGTCCGAACTCTCAGACTCTTCATCAATGCCTGCAAATGAAACATTAAGTTTAGTATTCAACGGACTCTCAATCAAGAGGCATACCTTCCCAGGACAATGTTTCTACATAAACAACATAAGAGTAAGACCGTGATAAACACAGATTTATGCTCACCAGGGATAGCTAATAAACGAGGGATAAATTAGCAATGTACTAACCAAGTAATGAATGCTAATCACTTACATGATGGCGTAACAGAGGCCTGTGGGCCGGCACTAGAGGTGAAACCTAGAAGCCTGTCAGGTTGAATCATGTCTGAAATGACATATTCCCGGCACTTACCTTCAATG